>JAMXBD010000550.1:600000-772500 GCA_024138025.1 Combretum micranthum
TACCATCATGACATGGGCCACAACACCAACGATTACTATAGGCTAAAATTTGCTCTTGTAGAAACTGTAAAGAAAGGGCTCCTATGACAATACATTACCAACCCAAATAACACCATTGAGAGGTTAAATCGATGAAGAAGAAATGATTGCCAACAATATTATAGTGGCCGATCAGACCAGCAGCAGGTAATGTCACTCGAGGAGTAATAAATACTATCGTCGAAGGACCACATTCGACCATTCTCTAGAAATGACAAAGGAAAGGAAGTGATGTTGCCAGCAAAGAGAGAGACTCGATATGATCCTCAAGTTTACTAATGCAGACCTAGATGACATCAAGATGCTTTCATCATAAAAGCATGAGTAACAAGATCTAACATGATGAAAGTTCCGGGTGATACTAGGAGCAGCACAAACATCATCTTTAGCCACGCCTTTAATAAACTTTGCAACAATAACATCTAGAAAAAATCAAAGCCATATAAGCACGAAGTCTTCGAATTCAATAATCAACCAGTCAAAGTAAGAAGAATTGTTACCTTATTAGTGAGGTTAGGTGATGACAAACACAAGGCCCAAAATGAAGCATTATTCCTTATGGTAGATTGCTAATCACCTTATAACATGATGATGCTTCACTAACTAGCCATCTTTCTCTCCCAGATGGTTGCCTCCCTAACCCACCTCAAGGTGAAGTTCCCTACCCTAAGTGGGGTTAAGATATGCAAGGGTGACTAAGATTTATCCCACGGGTTTTATGTCCAAGCATTGGCAAGGGGCAAAGTATGATAAATAGACTTGTTTCCTGATTAACCAAGCCATAAGAAAGCCAATAAAGAATAAAGATGAGAAGAGCCAATCGAGCCAACAAAAGAAATTCCATTTAGTACATATCTCACCATGGCCACCAAAATCAACTCCGCTTTGATAGAAAAGTTCAAGGAAGAGCTAATATACACTTTTTTTAGCAAAACAATGACATCTTCACATGGATACCTACCGACATACTCAGGGGTCATTACCTAACCCACAAGCTCAGCTTCGATGCAAAGATAAAACTAGTACATGATAGGAATCATGGTTCGCTTGGACCGATAACTCAGGTTAGAGATGGCGGATTAATGAACTTAGCTAGGTGGATCATTATTTCTCAGCTAAATGAAGAATAGTTGAAGTATTTTAGCAGACACATGATGCACATTGAAGATCATTATTGATGAGCTAAATGAAGAAGAGTTGGAGCATTTTAGCAGATATATGATGCACATTGAAGATGAGCAAGATATGGTATGTTTAAGTGTGGAGAAATTACTCGATTCAATGGAAAAGTCATCAAAGTTACATATTACACCTGTGATGAAGGCAGTGATTGAGGTAACTCATGAAAACTGTAAACCCTTAAATTTTCATAATTCTTAGAAAATGATTCTAGAAGTTAAAAACCAAAACCGATACCTTGAAAATCAACCTAAGTTAAAACCAAATTTAAATAAGGTCAAATACGGAAATTCTTAACCTTAAGAAAAAGAGAATCCTAAAAAAATAATAAAAAATCCAACAATCGATTCATTTAACATTCGTACACCAATCAAATCATCTATCTAGTTCCTAACGCGTAAATCGAGATGAATTATCCAAATAACGCTCGACAACAAAATACTAAAACCTTAAATACTTCGGTGAATTTTAGAATAAAAATTTTCAAATTTCACCAAGAGTCAAACTGAGTCAACCCATAACCCTAGACTCGGTTAAACGATCCTGAGATCTGAAAAACATTAAATAATTACAAATAAAATGAAATAAACCATAGATGTTGAACCAAAAATATAATATGAACAAAACCCCAAACTCTTATGGTCTTACGAATAACTCTACAAAGCCAGAAGTAGGGATAAACGGGTCGGGTTCGGGTCGGGTCATTTTGTCCCAAACCCGACCCGATTTTATAAATTGCGTGTCCCAGAACCCGACCCGAAACCCGATCCGTTTAATATATTACATAATTAAATGCATCATTTTATTATTTCATTAAATTATTATCGTAGTGAGGCATGTTTAGGAGGGCAAAAATTTCAATGGAGTTGATAAAGATCCTAATTTTTATTTTTAAAAAATTAGAAAATGTTAAAGATAAGTAAAAAATTATTAAACGTGAAAACTGAATATATAAGGTAAAGTCAGTAACTCAAGACATGTCATTGCCTAAAATTATTAGAAGACTTACATATATCTATATATATATATAATACATTCAACTCAAAAATAATAATAATAATAATAAAATGATGACACTACACGACGATCTATATATTCTTGATTTATTTCATTACATATATAATATCTATTTTTTTTAGAAAATTAATTTTTATACTTTGTTGTGTTGCATGGGAAAGAAATGAATTTTGAAAAACTGGGGAAGGTTGCACATGGAAATCGATTTTCTCTGGATAATTGATCAGTGATTATTAATTGTAAATATAATTTATATCCTATCATGTGACTCAATACATGAATAACAAAATGATTATATGAAAAGCATCATTCAACTAATGAATAAATTCCTTAAACTAAAATTTTTAATTTTTTTAATTAAATCGGAGTCGGGTTTTCCCTGGGTTATGAGTACAACCCAAAACCCGACCCAAAACCTTATAGGGTCTAACCCTATAGGGTTTTTAGCGGGGGGCGGGTACCCTATAACGACCCGCCCCGGTTGCATCCCTAGCCAGAAGTCAAACCGGAATCCTATAAGTTAACAAAGTTTACAACAAATCCTAGTGTTTAGGATCCGGCAATCCCATGCTCTTAAATCCTAAACAAAGAAACGGAAATAATTGTTGATAATAGTTTGTAATAATATAGGGAAGCGTAAAAATATCATATTCGTAAATTTTAATGTCTTTTGGATCCGAACGGGATCAGTTTTCAAAAACCGTGCCCTGGTACACCAGATGGAAAAAATATTTCATCAATACCAATAGACTCATAAAAATATAAGGTTTCAAAAAATATCAATTTTAAAATTTTTCAGTAACTAAAAATTACAGATATCGCATTTATATGCATATTTTCTTTACTACCGGTAACTTATTAGACTTGTTTACTATTCATCTATCTCTACTTTTTCTTACTACCTATATATTTATTTTCTTACTTTTTACTTTTCCAATACATCTTATATCAAATCATATCTTACATATTAATTATTTTCTTACAAAATACAAACAAAATCAACTCACTCTCTCTCCCCTTAGAACCGGTGCCTCCCCTCTCTCTCACATCTCAATTTATTTTCTTTTTCAAATTATTTTATTACATCTAATTTTCAATCCAAAAATTCTATAATACCCCAAATCCTTAGTTCTTTCACACCTTCATTTCATATACCAAAACTCTCTCAAAATCTCTCCACAAATCCTCTTTCCAAAATTTCTCTCTACCAAAACTCTCTTAAACCAATTTTTCACAGAAATCCTTTTTTATATACAAACTATCTACCAAATATCATTAGCAACATAATCCCATATTCATCTTCCACTTCCTACACATAAACACTCAAAGGTAAACCCCCTACCAATATTTTTACTCATGTCATGTAACTTAGCATAACCATGGTGCTGTTTTGAAACTCATATGAGTAGTAGAAGCAACAACATGTTCATGTTTTGTTCTTGCACATAAAGTTCCAATTTTATTATCTTGTTATTATGCTTCTATATATGTTGTTATTAATGATATTATTGTTGTTGTTATGTTTCTAATCTAGCTCCATATATATATATATATATATTATTAAGTATATGTAAATCTATATATTTTTAGAGCCTAATGCTCACTAACTTTTACTAACTTGCTTTTAATATTCTTAATGCTTCTATTATTGCTTTTTTCTTTTCTTTCTTTTTCTTTTTCTTTTTGGGGCTGGTCTATTCTTAGTCTCAGGATGCCTTAATGAAGCTAAGGCTCTTAATACTTAACCAGGTTACCTTAATGAAGCTAAGGCTTCCAATGCTTGACCGGGATATCTTGATGAAGCTAAGGTTCCCAATACTTGATATTATTACCTTGTTATTATTATTATCTTGCTTCTTACTTTTTCTTATATTTTCATCATTTTCATATTACATGCATCCTCATAATGATATTGTCTCAACAACATTTAAAGTGGAATTTTTCTTTAATAGAGGAACTTGAAACTAAAACTCTTTTATTATGTAACTAGTCACTAAATAAAGAAACTTGTCAACGACAACTTAGAAAATGTATTTTTACAGCTTCTTCTCAAAGTTTTCCCAAAGTTTTCCCAAAGTTTTCCTAAGTGTCAACAAGGATAATTTTACTAAGGAAACAAAGGAAAAATGAAATCAAACTCTCTTTATATACCTCAAGATTTTGTTATCACCCACCTAGGAAAATTATTTCTACAACTTTTTTTCAAACCCACCAAGACTTTTATTAAATAACAATAAAAAATGATTTTTGTCAAAGAAGTAACTAACAAAATAAACATTTTCTTTTATTATGATAAGTCATATAAACTTATTAAAACTTAGTAATAATAATTATTTGATAAATAGACTTTCTCAAAAAGCTTACTTAAAGGAATTTTTACCAACTCTATAATAAAAAGTGATAACTAGATTAAGTTTTGTAAGTTAAGATGAAATCAATTCACTAAATTAAAATCACTTAAAAAAATAAAAGTTTGCCAAAGTTTGTAAATGATAAACTCATTTTCAAAGAAATAAAAGAGTATAAACAGTAGAGGTTTCAAAAACGATAGATATTATCAAAAACTTAAGAAAATATTAAAACATGATTTCCTTCCAAGTAAAGTTGATCAAAGAGTTAAAAGACCAAGTTTTAGAAATAAAGTTTATTTTTAAATAAGTTGGAAAATGAAAATATAAAAAACTTGTTTATCAAAGTCATTTCTTTAAAAGAAAATATACACAACTCAAATTATTATAATTTATCAACAACTTAATAAAACTCTTGAAAACTTCATTTTTATCAATAAAAATAAAATTTGAAAAAGACCAAAGCTAAGAGAAAATTTATTTTGGAAAAAAAATTAGAAAACAAAAATAAGAATATACTTATAATAACTCAAAAAATTATGAAATTCCTTCAAAACACTTAGGAAAGAAATTTTTAAGACACAAGTCTTCAACACTGCAAGACATTATTTTACAAAATATAATCAATGAAACAACACCATTAGAATCTTACAAAATATGAGTCTATATATATATTCAAAGGATTTTTCCAACTATACAAATGTCTACATTTTGATACAAGTATTTCGATAAAGAAAAGTTTGCAAACTTGTGTTTTGAAAACTACAATTTTCCTAATGAATCTGTAACCTATGGTTTAAGAACCCAAACAACCTTATATGACTAAAATAACTTTAGAAATAGATAGATCTTTTTGAATAAGTAGAAATAGGTATATTATATGCGAAATTCTGAGTTAAAATGAGCAATTTATGGCCTTTTTTAAGTTGGAATTCATTCTATGCGATTTTGACGAACATAGTAAAATAGAATTATAAAGTTTAAATAGAATTTCTACGAAATACTCATCCTAGATATTTCTTTTATCTAGGTGATGAGAAATACGGATTTCTCTTCCTAAGGATTACTACGACTAAGAAAATTGCGAAATAGACAAGTGAGTTATTCCTCTTAATTTCGTTACATGCTTGTGCTTGTAGAATAGTGGCATTAGAATACTAAGAAAAAGATAAAAATGGACATGTATGGAGAATTCGGGGATATGTATATATGTGATTCGATGCTTTTGTGATGAAATGAGAATTAAGAATATCACAACTTCGAATTACTTGTTTGAATATTTTGTCTACCTACATGTATGCTTGCTTATTGTTTATTAAATTGTTTGATCGCCCCTAAGAAACTTTAATAAGGTTTAGCTTAAGAAAAATAACACGTTCACGCATAGCATCCATTGAGTCACATTTCTTTCGGAAGGCTGCTACTTTACGCGTAGAGTTGGATTGGCTGTTATCGTGCGAAGACACGAGTCATGTTCCTTCCTAGAGAATCCAAATCGCTTAGGAAATACGACTCTAGGTTCGGAGCCAAGCCAACCAAATGCTTTGGGCAGGGGCCTAAGCACTAACAGTAGAAGGTCGAGGATCTTCATCAACAATTTCCTAACTTTTTATATGGAGGGGTAAATCCGTTCTATATATGATTTCCAGATAACTATATATATTTGTGTAATCACATGATTGTTGCACAGCATGCATAGCATATGCATAAAAATTTAATTGAACTTGTTTGAAATCATGATTCGAATGAAAAGGATACCTCACTTACCTAGTTGTAGCATATATCCCCATAGATTTTTGTTGAAACAGGTATACTTGTGGCTCTATTCAAGGATCACAATGTTAAGGAAGTCATGGATGGATTTTAAACTCTTGTGGAGGTGATGGGAACATAAGATGAAGTTATTTTGTAAATTCCTTGTATGTAATGTATGCTATGTCAGTATTTTGGAGATTCCTAAAGGAATGTATTTATATAGATTTAGAGACAACAGCAGGGCTATGCCCCTAAGATATGTAAACAATCATATTTATGTTTTATGATAAGTATTCCCTTTGTCTTGTTACTTGATGTTATCAATGTAAATTGTGCTACTCGATATCCACCCTTGGTTGTGATGTACATGATATGAAAGCCTTTGTGTGACTAAAGTAGTCATTCATGGGCTTTAATATTGTGTACAGTGGACTGTCACGTTTAGAGTACCCTTTGGGACATGACAAAAACCAAGTTACAGCAAAGATCCCCTCTCATCATGCCCATGGTCCAAGTGGTGATGGAGATCACTACCCCTATCACGCCTGTTATGCCGGTAGTGACAGCAATCACCCCCTCCTTGACCCCCATTATCCAGATGGTGATCACAATGTCTATAGGTATAGAGGAGATCACCATCCTCATCATGGCCATGAAGCGCCTATGATGACCCAAATAACACTCATGATGCTTGAAGATGAGGAAAAAGAGTTTTATCTAAGAGGATCATGGCCCATGTCACGGTCATGTTTAATAAAAGGATCACCTATGTTATTTTACGCATTTTTAAGACGCTAGTTTCCTATTTTATTTGTTTGTCTTGTTATTTTCCATATTTGCCCTTGCCAAACTTGTGGATATATATAAGAGATATTAGTGATAGGTTTGGTAGTTTTTGTTGCTTATTTTACCCTTAGAAAACTTTGTAATATCATTTGTGATGAATTTCCTCCTTGAATAAGATTGAGTGTTTTGTTCAAGATTGTTCCTTGTTATTTTTTTGTCATTGTACGTAATATCAATTGACTAGAACAACTAGTTCGATTTTATCTTTGGTGTGTTATATCCAAGGATTAATCGTTCATATCTCTTAATTTTTCTATTTTATAAATCATAAAACCTAAAACATATTATAAGTCTTAAATCGCAATTGAAAGCACTATATACGCAAATTACTTAGATTTTCCAATCCGTATCATCTTAATATCAGAGCTTAGAGTTGCAGATTACGGCTTAGGGCTCCGATATTGGATTCCGTGATTGGCAAGTTCCATTATCACGATTGCTTATGTTGCAAGGTTTATTCTTTTTCAAGATGTTGGGAAAATATGAAATTAAGAACGGAGATGGTAAAGCCCCTAACGTTGAGAGCATTGTTAATACGAGTGAGTTTGTGGATTTCATAAAGGAGATGATGCAAAAGATGCTGTAAGCCTCGAAAAATTTCGGTAAATAATTCCAAGATGAACTTCGAAAATAAACCCTAAAAGTCACTCCAAATTAAAACCGAACTTCGACTAGTCTTAAATCATGAACGAATCTAGAAATTTCTCAATTTTGAGGAAAATAAGAATCTCTTAAAAATAAAATAAGAACTCAACATACTACAAATCCAAGACCACTACATATGACAAATTTCATATTTAACTCCGACTTATAAAATCGGGTAATATAAAGCCCAAAAACAAATTATTAAAAAGTAAATAATGATTAACCTTCGGAAATAAAACTCAATTCAAAGAATTCCGAAAACGTCGAGAGATATTAAATACTTACAAAAATCAAATTTAAAATAAATTTCTCTAATCAAATATGTTGTATAAACATAAAATATCAGTTTCCAAATTGGCAAAGATCTAAACAGAAAAAATCACCCAGAAACCCTAAGTGGAATACAGTAGTTTAAGTCTGGCAATCCAACGCCCTTAAACCTAGAGGCCGAGGTGTAGTTTAAGTATGTAGAATAGCTCGTAGTAATATAAGTTCGTTTAAAAATATCAGATTGATAAATTTTTGATCTATTTCAAACTCGATCGGATACAAACTTCGAAAAGCGTGTCCCGGGGTTCGAGATATCAAAAATATACCATTAATACCGTTAGACTCGTATTTTTATAAGGATTTCTAAAATATCAGTTTTATAATTTTTCAATAACTAGAATTATCTGATTTTGTGATTTTAGTCGTATTTCGTTACTACCGGCAATTAATTAGTCTTTTGCACTATTCGCTCTTATTTCATCACATAATTTTATTATTCTTATAATGTAAACCCTGGTTTTCCTAGTAATCAAGTAAACTTCGAAAACCGGAGAACGAAACCTAAACCAGTTTAGTTTAAGCTTTGTGAGAGAAACCTAGAAGCTCTAGATCCGGTTTTCTTTCGGTTTCATATCAAAAGAACTTTTATAAAATAATTTAATGTGTAATATTATTTTAAGATATATTTTAAACCATGAAAAGTTTTTATTTCGAAAAATTTTATATTCCGAGCCTTCCCAAGCTCTATTACGGAATAGCGAGCTCTGGAACTAGAAACTAAAAATATTCTGGAATACTTTTTAGAACCGAAATTTTATAAGGATTTTAAAAATATAAGTTTTATAATTTTTCGGGTTATAAAAATTACAGTTATAGCCTTTTTCCCGTATTTTCTTTACTATCGGTAAAATAGATGTCTTGTCTACTATTTATCATTGTTCACAAGTACAACCTACTACACACACAACCCATACCCTAGTCTTACATCCTTACAATTACTCATTATATTTTCTTTTGCAAGAAATTTTTGTTTCTTACCGAATTATTACATTTAACACTTTTATTACACAAATTCCAATTTTTCAAACAAATTCAACTCTCCCTCTCTCCCACTCAATGCTTGGCCGGCGCAAACCCCCCCAACTTGCCTTCTATTCATTTTATTTTTCTTCATTTATAATACAAAACAAACCCTAAACCACTTAATATAAATAATACTTTTTTTCTCTCTCTTCATTTTCATTTCATTTGTTTCAAAAACTCAAAAACTCTCTCTTCCTCTCCTCCTCCATTGCCATGACCTCCCCTCCCATTTCCCAGACACACACTTTGTTTTTCCCTTCAAATTTATTACTCCACACAATAAATAGGTAAGAGATCTATACTTTAGGATTTTGAAACATGTAATGGCAAGTTCATTCATTTGTGATTCCACACAAAATCCCCATGAGCTTCAAGCTAGGGAAGTGGAAGCACTTGAACATGAGATCCTTGCCATCACAATGTTGTAGATCTTGTTATTTGAGTTATTATCTATTATCTTGTTTTATTATTAAGTTATGTTGTTATTATTAGTGATTTGTGCATAAATTCATCATCTATTCATGTTCACATAACCATCATAGTGTTCATGCACTTATAACTAGTTTAGTAGACTAGATCTAGTTGTTTTAGTTTCATAAATGCATTAGACTTTTGTTTTATGTTCATAAATAACTTGTAGTAGCATAATGATAGTAGAAAAGTTTTAGAAAGCTCAAGATTTATTTTAGTTTAAAAAAAAATCATTTTTGAAAATTCGGATAAAAAAGGAACCATATTTAGAAAAGCTATTTTCCAACTTCAAAATGTGTATTTCTCATTTAAAATGAAGGGCTTAAGCAATAGATATCATAAATGAATGATTTTGAGGAATAAAGTTTGGATCTATAAGTTTATAGTTTACTACCATGGGTTTCTTTTATATTTATGTTCATATTAAGTGTAGATCTTAGTTTTGAACTCAAACAAAAATGGTGAAATTCGTATTTAGACAAGACCCCTATTTAAAAACCACATTCCAAGTGTCAAAATGAAATTTTTACTTGAGATAATGAGGCTTAATGTATGTATATCATCAAGACTTCTTTTTACAAGAATCAAAGGTGATTTTCAAAAGTTATTTTCAAAATAAAAATCTCATTTTCGGATTTAGACCAAGGCATATTTTAAAAACATGTTTTCCAACTCAAAAATGAAGTTTTTATTCAAGATGTGGAGGACTCTTAAGATATGATATGTAAGGAATGGATTTTCATAAGTTTAGATAGATTTTATCAAAAGGTATGTCCAATAATAAATTTGGTAAATTCGGATCTCAACCAAGACCAATTTTGAAAACCCATTTATCAACTCCAAAACTCATGTTTTATGTGAAAAATGAAGGGTATAGGTAATAGGTATCATTAAGTAGTGATTTTTACAAGTTGGATTGAGTTTTGATGAGATTAATATGTAAAACAAGAAGTAGAATCAAGATGGAAAATTTTGAGTTAGTAGTCAACTTGTAAAATTCGTAACTTTAGATGATGCCCATGAAAACACCTATTACCCAAGTTCAAAATAAAAGTTTTATGTATTAAATGAATTCTTTAAGTAGTAGGTATAGTAAAGTCTTAAATTTAATACATTAAACAAGTTTTTCCTAAAGGAATCGTTCAAAAAGTGAATTTCTAGAAATTCGGATTTTTGAGTAAATCCTATTTGAAAACATATTTGCAAAGTGCAAAATGCAAATTTTTATATAAAAAACGAAGGCCTTAGGTAGTATATGTTATGAAGACTCAATTTTAACTAAGATAACTAGAAATTCCTAAGAATGAATTCCAAAATACTAGTGTGATGTCAAAGTTAGCAAACTAGATTTTTCATAAGTAGTTGTTATTGTGGTCTTGCAAAATAAAAAGGTTATAAAATTTTCTTTTAGCAAAAATCATCAAGATCATGCATACATTAAACTCATCACATGTCATTCATGTTAGGAAATCATTCATATTTCATGTATTCTTGAATTATCAAATAGGAACATTATAAGCAATTACAATACTATTTTTTGGAAATGGAGATCGTTACTGATCAGATCTGATCCCTCTGTTTCATGGCCTAAATATTTTCAAATCTTGAAAATAATATTAGAATTAGATAGATCTTTCGAAGTAGATAGAAATCGATATATAATTTGCGAAATTCCGAGTTAAAATGACCAAGTTATGGCCGTTTTAAGTTGGAATTCCTGCTTAGAACGAGAACTACGAATTTAATAGTTTGTATAAGATTGTTTGGATTAGTTTGAGTTGAAATACTTATTAGAGTATTTCTTCCTTTTTAGGTGATTCCGAAATCGACGATTCCCTACCACCGGATTACTTTTACTAAGAGACCGGTGATCCAATGGCCGAGTGAGTCTTCTCCTTATTTTGTTACCTTGTTTGTGCTTGTAGTTAGTTACATTAGAATTATAGGAATAAGATAAAAATCGATATGAATGGGGATGGGATAGATGATGAGACTGTGATGAATGTATGCCAAAGAATACTAAAGCATATCGAAACCACAATTCGATTGGATAACTGCACTGTTCATATTATTTCTGTTATGTGTATGATATTGGTTGGTAACTCAAAAGAATGTATGAATATTTTGACTTAAGCAAAAATTAAATTGGTCATGCATCACATCGAACATATGGCATTTGGTAGTGTGCTACTCCTACGCAAGTTGATCAGTATGGTCCGAGGACTCGCTTGGATAAGGAGACCCGATATCAGAGCTCATTCATGGAGAACTAAGGTGCATTGGGGATGCATTCCATGAGTGAGCCTAGCCAAGTCGAGTGCTATGAGCCGAGGGCTTGGGGACTAGCAGCGATCGTGTAGACTTCAATACTATCCCTAGCCCAAGATACGGAGGGCGTAAATCCGTTCTGTGTGTGAGTTCCAGATACCCATACATAATTGTTTGCTCATGTATTTGTTCATGCATAGCATATGGATGATTATAACTTGCTTGTTATGGTACGAAATTAAGGGAATTCTCACTAAGCTAGTGTAGCTTATACCCCAATAGATGTTTAAATGAACAGGTTATCTCAAGAATGCTAAGTGTGGACCGAGATGGTTAAAGCCAAGAATAACTTCGGGATTTCAGCAGGAAATAGGGATGCTTGAAGTTATTAGCTAGGTTTTATGTTTTGCCTTGTAACAGTTTTATGTAGTAAAATCTTTTAATGAATTGTAATTGAAGTTTAATGATTTGTATTTTGAAGAATAGTGAATTGAATTTCCTTTACATTGTTACTCAAGTTATATCAACATAAAATGTATCACTCCAATGAGTCTCCTCTATGTGTTAGACGCCTTGTACATAGTATGGAAGCCTTTGCATGACTTGGGTGGTCATTCTTAGGCTTTAATATTGTGTACGGAAGACTGCTACGTTTAAGGTACCCTTCGGGGCGTGACAGATGCAAACGATGATGTGTTAACAATCCGAAATTCTAAGAAATATTGAGTAAGTTGTTGGAGGAAACCTTCATAATTAAGAAACACATTATCATGAAGCTGTCAAAGATGTAGACGTTAATTTGAGAGTCTGATTACCTCGTAGTGTGCATGGAGTAGCCAATGGTCATGGAAGAATTGGTGATAGAGTTAGAGGGAATGTGTACCAACCGGTGTGTGGTCGTTGAGTTAAAGATTATGATGATAATGTGGATAAGGCAAAAATAGGTGATAAGACTAATGATCAACAGTCACCGGTGCATTCTCATGAATAGGATTTTAAAGTTGAGGAATATTTTGATAAAGCTTTTAATGATGTTAATGGTAAGAGTGAAAGTTAAAGAGTTCATCTTGCATCCAAAAACACCTAAAGAGGAGAATAATTTTGAAGTGCAAACTAACATGCAGTTACTTAACATGGCACCTTTATTGCTAAATATTGGTGAATACAAGTATTTTCATGTCTACCTTCACCCTTCAAGCTGTTTTATCTAGACTCATTAATAGGATTGCAAGGTGAAGCATACTATTGTTCTGTTGTGCCTGTAAAACCTTACATGATGTTTATTGGTAACTATTGACACTATATTAAGGGTTGTTTGTGTTGGTATGATGTTTTGCTTACAATTGGTGTTAATGTAAGTGGGGTGAAGATATTTGGAAGATCAAGATTATAGGGAAACTTTAGGAGGTTAGATTTTTATGAGTCGTTGCAATTACGTATTGTGTCATTTTGTGATGATGTTGGTTACTTTCAAGAAGATGAGAGTTTGAGGTGAATGCTAATGGGGCCACGGGAGGTATGTTTGTTGACTATCTATCATCATGTTCATAAGAACTTAGATTGATTGACTTCATGAGAAGTGGTATGAGTTATTGGGGAAAGCCTAGATTATAGGCATCGATTGTGGTATAATATAGCTGAGAGTGCTTGGAGACAATGTTGAAATGCTTTGGGAGATTTTTTTCAGAGAAGATTTGTGGATCAAGTATTGAAAGTTGTCCTTGAGACAAACTTGGTTGAGAATTTTTATTTAACTACTTTTAAGTTTTGCAAATTTATCTTTGATCTAGGCATATGCACTTTCAAAGATTTGAGGCAAATCTTCATAAGCCCAGGGGATATAATAGGAATCTTGGTTCGCTTGAACGATAACTCTGGTTAGAGATGGAGGATTGATGAACTTAGCTCAGTGGATCATTATTGATGAGTTAAATGAAGAAAAGTTAGAGTTTAGCAAATATATGATGTAAATTGGAGATGGGCATGATAGGGTATGTTTAAGTGTGGAGAAATTACTCATTTTAAAGGGAAATCATCAAAGTTGCATATCACACTTATGATGAAGGTAGTGATTGAGGCAAGCCATGAAAACCAAGTTACAGTGGAGATCCCCATCCCAAGAAGCCCATAATCCAAGTGGTGATGGAGATCACCTACTTGTCATGCTCATGACACAGTAGTGACAACGATCACCCCTTCATCACCTCCATTATCCAGATAGTGATCATGATGTCTATGTATGAATTTGGGTACTAAGGAGAGCACCGTCCTCATCACGGCCATAACACTACTCGTGATGACCTAAATAATGCCCGTGATGCTTGAGATGAGAAGAAAGTTTGATCCAAGAGGATCATGGCTCGTGTCATGGCCGTGATCTATAGGGGGATCACTTGCACTGTTTTGCACATTTTTAAGACACTAGTTTCCTTTTGATTATTTATCTTATTATTTTCCATATTTCCCTTACCGACTTGTGGGTATATAAAGGGATATTAGTGACAGGTTTAGTAGTTTTTGTTCCTTGTTTTACCCTTAGTAAACATTATAATGTCCTTTGGGACAAATTTCCTTCATGAATAAGATTGTGTTCTGTTCAAGATCGTTCTTGTTGTTTCTTGTCATTGTGTGTAATATAGATTGACTAGACTAACTAGTTCGATTTTACCTTTGGTGCGTTATATTTAAGGATTAATTTTTCATATCTCTTAATTTTTTTTTTTATAATAATAAAACTAAAACATATTATAAGCCTTAAATTGCAAGTGAAAGCACTAGATCTACAAATTACTTGGATTCTCCAAGCCGTATCAGTACAAAAAATGCGACACCACTTAGTAGCTACCTAGTAAGCCACCATAGAAGAAGAGGTAAAAAAACCACTCAAAGCATAATTCATCTAGGAATATCATGTCGTTAATCAACATGGTAATGGTAAAAAATCCAATAAAATGGAGATTGTGCGTCGACCACTCTAACCTCAATAAGGCATACCCAAAAGACTGCTTCCATTTCCTAAGAATAGACCAACTAATCGACTCCACATCTTAGCACGCCCTACTGAGTTCCATAAATGCTTTCTTCAGATACAACCAGATAATGATGGAATCAAAGGATAAGGATCACACATCATTGGTTACTGGCTTTCACATGCTGTTACAAAGTCATGTCATTTGGCCTAAAGAATCTTAGGGCCACTATTAGAGGTTGGTTACCATATTCTTCAAAGAACACATCAACCGAAACATGGAAGTGTATGTAGATGACATAATCGTGAAAAGCCTGCACCCAAAAGATCACGCAAAACCTGTGAGAAACCTTCAATCAACCGATACATAGTCAGATGAAGTTGAGCCCTAAAAGTGCATGTTCAACTTCATCCAAAAAATTCTTGGAATACAGGGTCATGCAATGAGGAATCAAGGCAAAGCCAGAAAATCAAAACTGTACTAGACATTACCCTCCCAAGTCGATCAAAGACAGCTAGGGACTTACTGGTCGAATAACAGCCCAAGTGCTTCATATCAAAAGCGTTAACCAATTCACCGAATTCTTCAAAATCCTCAAAAGTCCAATGAACTTCAAGTAGACAGAGGAGTGTGAAAAACCCTTCACAGACTTTAAAGAACTCGATGACTCTACCAGCCCTAACTAAACTCATATCAGGAGAGAAATTGTTCTTATATTGATCATAAGTAGCAAAGCCATCTCCTTCATCCTAGTACGGGAAAAAGGTCGCAAACATAGGTCGATCTATTACATTAGCCACATAGTCTAAAGGCTGGAAGAGAGGTATTCTAAAGTTGAGAAATCCGCCCTAGTTGTTGTCATCTTCACCAAAAGGGCCTAAACTATACTTCAAAGCACACCAAGTAATGATCCCCACAAACTAACCATTGCATGAAATACCCAATAAGCTCAACATGCTGGACAAAACAATGAAATATGCATTGAAGCTCAGCACATATGTGATCCGCTTAAAATGTGTATAAAAAAAAAAAATGTGAGTTCAGATACTACCAGCAGGTATACTGGGTCTGATCAAGTAATACAGAAAAGTGAGTCAAGTATCTTTCCCACGAGGATCAATTTAATTACTAAATTGATATTAGCTTTTACTAATATTTAGGTAATCAAATTGTATCAATCTAATCTATTTAACTAATTTTATTTTAACATAATAGCTATTGATGAATGCAATGAGATTGTGAGAGAGATATATCAGATAAATGTGGGAAGGAGTAGAATCCACCCTAATCTTTGCTAATCATACTAAAGTTATATTATATGAATAGTTAGAATTATGGATATTTGTAAGAAATTGTCAAGACCTAAAACTATCAAGTTTTAGTAAACCACAAAATAATCTATTAGCTTCCGCTAAATAAATTATCAATGGAATCTAATTTGCAATTATAAATCTCCCGATTCTACAATTGTCTAATATCCTAAATCAACTTCTCCTAATTCCTTAGTGAGAAATTAACATAAAACATTGCATGGGACAATTTCTAAATCAGATTAGACTCAACCGCTTCCGCAATTGTTGTTTAATCTTAATTCATGAATTCCTACGAACCCTAATTCTTCTTCCGAATTATCAAAATTCTTATCAATCCAATTTTGTACAGAAACAAAATAGATAATCAAGATTCAATACAAATATTCCATAATTCTAACAATCCTATAACATAAATTCAAAAATCATTTTTACAAAATTATTGTTTCATCACTTCCCATAAGAAAAGAGAATTGCATAAGAAATCAGATAGATGAATTGCATAAGAAAAGAGAGATCACATACACCAATTCAAAAATCAAAATCTTCAATTACAAATTCTTGAAAGCTTCAAATCTCTCACAATTCTCTATAGAGTGCTAAAAACTATCTATCTATCTATGAATGTATACTGAATTGTATCTTTGATTTTTTTTTTTTTTTTTATGAAAGTAGAGGAGGGAAGTCCCCTTTATATAGGAAAAATTTCGTGAAAGCATTAATGAAAAATTGCAATTTCAACTTGTGCACGGCAGTTACACTTTTTACGCCGGCAGCTTACAGGCGGTGTAAAGTTCCTTTCTTGATTGCACAACAGTATACTAGCAGCTTTCGTCTCGGTTACAAGTGTAAGCCGGTGGTACGTCGATGGCTTAGAAATGGATAGCAGCGTATATACTCAGAATGAAAGGTTGGCTATTTTATAGGGAAGTAGTCTAAAAGCCGGCAGCTTTCATGCCGGCTTAAGCAATCCATCAATTTTGATGTTCATTTTGTAACCGTGCATTCATGTTGATTATACCTTCTGATCTTCAACCTATACTGCCTCAATGCTGGAGGCGTATCATCGGCATACATTGTAACTCCTTCTGCACTGGCAACGTTTAAGCTTGAGTTGGTGGCTTTGAGGAATGTAAACTATTCATATTATAAGCCGTCTCAACACGGTGGCTTTGAATCCAGAAAGCCGGTGTTGAAGAAAATTACAGAGGCTGCTTCTTTTCCTCTACACTGGCAGTATAGAGCCAATTTGTTTAGCTTTCCACAGTCCACACCGCCTCAAGGCCGGCGTTGTAGAGGCAGCCTTAAGGATTTTGATTCTGAGCATCTTGAAGACTGGCTGTACGCGGCGGTTAGTCTTGGAAAGCCGGCGTACGCCCTGAGTTTTCTATTTTCATTTCAAAGTTTCTTGTTTTGCTTCCCTTTGTCCAAATTAGACCTGAAACGTGAATTTTAACCAAAATAAGTACCCATTATAGCAATTATGTAAGTTTATCACAAATTAAAAATCAAAAAGTTGATAAAATATGATCTTATCAATATGGAGTAATTTCAGGCTTGAGAAGCATAAAAGCCAAGTTAGCAATTTTGTCGCAAAATAATAGGTCCCTGAGCGAAATGGGAGACCATAATGGATCCTTTATGTATGGGTCATTATTAGGAAGGTTGTGGAGCTAAATTGATCTCCAATGCCTTTAACGTCAAGATTTGTTTTTCGCTCAAGGTCGACTTTAATGCCAGCAACAATGAGGCGAATAATAAGATCTCATAGTAGGTTAAGCTAGTAACAGAATTGGAAGTTGAAATTAGCGATTTTTGAAACCAACCTGTTGTGGAAAAGTTAAAGGAGAATATGAAAGCAAAGAGGATTCCAAGGTAAAATAACTAAAGTTGTCTAGTCCTAGTTGCATTTTCTCCAGTTTAAGGCATTCACAAATTCTCGAGCGCAAAATGCAGAGAACAGACAGACTCTCTAAATTTGTATAGTAAGCTTCCCAACTATCAAGCTAAGGAAAGAGGAAATATAATGGAATATTTTCCCCAACAACCATTGATAAGCATTAGGACACTCTTGGAAATTGGAGAAAGGCCTCACAGAACATGCTGAATGGACCCATACATAAGGGAATGTGTACCATATGGCTCCCTCCCAATGATAGAAAGTAGCAGAAACTTATGTATTGAGCCATCAATTTACACTCCAAGCAGTACCCTATATAGGATAGGCTCCAGCCCACCCTCATTCGATGCCTCTACAAAATAAGCCTAACTGCTTTAAAGGAATTGCATGAGAATGCAATAAACCGCGTAGCCAACTAGATACTTTACGCTAAAGCATTCGCCTAACTACTATTAGCAACCATGAAGAAGGCACGACTAAGCTGGCTAGGAAATATCCCCAATGCCAAAAATACCCCATCCATACCCCTTCCTTCCCCCCAATAAGTAACTACCTTCGAGCACTCTCCAGTCCATGGTCATTCACCTTAGTGAGGGATGGATATACTCGGAGCTTTCCCTAGAACCTCACCCAAAAAAAGATTCATCATTGTGGGAGTTGATTATTTCACCAAATGAGCAGAAGCTCTAGCAATCCTAATATCACAATGATCCACAAAATCCTTGTAACCAACTACATCTTATGTCGATTTGGAGTGCTATAAGTATTAATCACTATAATAGCACCAATTCGATAACAACCAGTTCAATGAATTATATTAGTTAAACCATATTGATCTTTAGTATACCTCCATCCCCCATCCTTAGACTAATGGATAGGTAGAAACAGTCAACCGCACCATTGTAAAAAGCCTTCAGAAGATGGTCAATCAAAATAACATTGGATGGGTAGACTGATTGCCTAACATATTGTACGGATACATGATGACACATCGAACACCTATGGGAGAAAATTCATATACATTAGCATTCAGCACAGAAGTTGTCCATCCTTTTGAGCTAGAACTCTCAACCAAAAGAACTCTAGAATTCTACCCAACAGTCAACCAGGTTAAATTGTAGGCTAATTTCAACACCATAGAAGAGCTTCATGACAAAGCTAAATAAAGACTTATATCCTGTCAACTAAGGGTTGCATGGGACTATGATAAGAAAGTTAGAAACAAGGAGTTCAGTTGAGGCAACCGGGTATGCCAAAAATTGGCAAATATTGGAGCCAAAGAAGGCGAAGGAAAATTGACCCCCTTATATGAACATCCTATCCGAATTGTCGAAAAACTCAATAATGACGCTTATTACTTGGAACGACTTAATGGACAGTCAATGCCCGAACTTGAAATGCCGATAGTTTAAGGAAGTATTTTACCTAAACTCCAAATTATATGTAATTGTTCATTTTTTCCTTTCTAGCATTATTTCTTTTAAGAAATTCTAATTTTAGATCTTTCCCACAGAAAAGACGTGGTCATCTCATGCGATTTGTCTAATGATATAAAAACCTTAAGTCCCATGTGAGGACATCTAACCAAAAGGACCATAACTCTAGGGAACTATCAATCGGGTTTATTATGTTCAACGCCTATGTCCTAAAAAACACTAAGTTCTAAGTGAGAGCGTCCAACTGAGTGAACCATAACTTGGGGACCTATCAACCATGTTACTAATGTTCAGCACCCACATCCTAAAAAAAGATAAGTTCTAAGTGAGATTGTCCGATCGAATGAGCCATAACTCGGGGAACTGTCAACCGGTTGCTAATGTTTAATGCCCATGTCCTAAAAATGCTAAGTCCCAAATGAGTGTGTTCGACCGAATGGATCATAACTCTAGCGATCTATCGACCGAGTTACTTATGTTTAGCGCTCGCATCCTAAAAAATAGGGTGAGTCACATGTGAGGATGTCTAACTAAACGGACCATAACTTTGGGGACCTATCGACCGAGTTACTTATGCTCAATGCATGCATCCTAAAAGAAAAAAAAAATGTTAGAGTCCCATGTAAGGTGTCCGACCAAACGAACCATAATTCTAAATGGAATTCAGGCCAAATAGTATAAACTTTCGATTGCGATTGCTTTTATTGACTTAAGAGCCCTTTTTTATTGATGTTACCAATCGAAAGCTTCACCAACAATGATCAAAACATTTGTAGACTTAAGTTGCACAAGCAACTATGGATGCTTATGTTTCATTTATGATTGGAAAAAAACCTTATCACTTGCCATCGCCAAAGAAGCATAATGGAATCTATCGAGCTACACTAACACCAAGACAAAGTAAGCTTGAGTAAATGGGATGATAAAAAAATTTTTGAGGAGTAGTTGCCCCAATCTGTCGCAACTGAGTTCTTACGAGACAAGAATCAACTCATTACCTTCACTTTGCTAATCCATCCTAGTGGAACAAGGGTTAGAGCTAAAGAGAAAGAGAGAAGGCTTTAGAGCTAAAGCGACTCCTCTAAGGAAAGGAAAAGGTACGAAGGATGATGAGAGAGCAACAAGGCTCCCCGACCTGCTTAGCATATGTACTCCTTTTCTTCATTGAAAGCTTCATATAACAAGAAATGATGAGACCTATGGTCCACATTGCACACCATGGCACAAAAAGAAAATCCTTGTGATAATGAATAAGCGAGGGTTACTTTGGAAAAAAGTCCTCCAGGAAAATCCGAACCATCCATGAAAAGGATGATAAAACAAAAGGCCAAGGCTTGATTTTTCTAGTCGGACACAAGATGCAAATCCATGATAATGGACTAAGAAGACTATTCATCAACAAAGTATCAATAAAAAGGAAAAGAAAAATTCAAAATGAACAATGACAAAAGTTGTGACACCATTTATAGATAGAGTATGAAGGAATAATGATGAAAAAGATCCACGAACTCTCAGACACTAATCAACATAGAATCTTAATCATTCGATAGATATAGTCGCTATCTAATGGCCAACAGAAAGAGAATGATCAATAAATACCTGACGTGAATCTTAAAGCAATGGCGAAAGTAAGCTCTATTGAAATATGGACGGTTGGCAAAAGTCAAATCAAGATAAAATACGAGAATAGAAGATAAAAAAGGATTTCATTAAGGATTAGGAAAAATATTTACATTGCCTAAAGTAAACGAAAACAGTCAACATCCAGACTAAATAGAAAAAACGAAGGAAAAAAGTCATCAACAATTAAGTCTTAGTCTTTTGCCAAAACTTCATTCAACTTGTCCACAAACCAGTCAACTTGCAAAACCAATATTCCTTGTTAGTCGTGCCACACAAGATCCAAAGGGAGAAACTACCTCACCTAGTAGCCTGGCTACACCATGCCTCTCACTTCAAGCACAAGCATACTCAATCATGAGTGGGTTGAAATGACTTGGAATTAGTTTGCTCAAGCTACCTTGTAGGATTAACATTAGGGCTAAACACGAGCACCAGCTCCCATTATCATAGGTCGCCTCCCACAATGTCCTAAGCTACTGAAACCACCCCACAAGTGGCATTTACATCTTACATCATCTCTTTCCTCACCCTCTTTCTGATCAATTGCCTTCTCACCATGAATACAAGTATGGAAATTCTACCGTGGGACTGTGCTACAAGAACAATGGACATGAATATACCGGATGACCCCTTGATCGCCCACAATCAATCTTCAATCCATCCTCTACTAGGCTTAATTGCCAAAATAATCATTAAGTGTAGAGCCTTGTTGATCAGCACTAAGAGCAGCGATTTCAGCCTTTAATGCCCCTACACGTTCGCTAAGTTTGTCATGGCCGTTTTGCGCCTTGTTGAGTCATTATAAGACTTCTCCAAATTTAATTTGGCTCGAGCAGTAGAAGCTTAGAACTCGTTACTCCGTAGCATCAATTTCGCTTTGCGAGTGCAAACACTGATCGACTCTCAACCAACTCTCTCCAACTATCATCTAGCAACTGTCAAAACTCGCTGACCTCTACCCTAAGTTTGTAGTTATCTTTACGAAACTCGTGCTTCTCATTGTCCAGCACACGAAACCTCATTTAGGTAGTAAACCCATGTTTTCGAAGTTACAATTGCAACTCTTAAACCTCTCTCTCAGCAGCCAATTCCCCTCCTTATATGTATTGATTTGCCTCTCCTTTGTTTGGAATCTCTGCTCAAGAATCTCATGGTCAGCCTTCAACCAGTAATCTAGATTGTTGAAAAAATTGACTCATGGTAGGAACAAGACTTACCTCCTTCAAATGCCTGTATCGATCAGAACGCTCGAACCTTAACCGACCATTCTTGTGCTACAACATCCTACCACAATACCATCTCCATAACACTTTTCAACAATTCTCTACAAAAGACATGAATGATCAACAAACTACACAACAAAGTCAAATAAAATCAACAAAAAATACTTACATAAGCAGAGCCAATCATCACCTCTACTGGCACACCCAAAGAAAGCAAACACCTACCTTCGCACAATACTTCAATACTCTATATAGGCCCATGCGGTATGGGAATCGAGGGAAGGGCAACTACCGGCCTAGAAGTCCTTTCAACTCCCATAAGCATGGGCACATATGCCTCATGATGACCACTTAAATCCACTTCAATACTGTCATTCTACTGATGACCAGAACCAAGACAATTCACAACCCTAACTTTTGCGAAAACATTTCTACACTTGTCTCCCCTAGTAGATGGAGACTTGCTACTCACCGATGGAATAATCAAAGTTGCAATTTCCTCGTGATGAGGCCTCTTTGAAGGGGTCTAGAACTTGCTAGGCCCTTCTTATTTGCCATGCCCTCTTTTAGGTCCTTTGGGTGACTTTCCCTTCAAGTTTGATAACCACCTTACATGTCTCGCCCTCTGCCTACAGGGGCTAGTGATGGCTTCTTCCAACCCTTACACTTGGTCGGTTAAGGTCAAAAAGCCAGTTGATATCTTCAAATATTCCTTTACCAGCGTGACCAATAAAAATAAGACAATATTCAACAACATATTCTGACGAGAAAGATGACGAACAAACCCATATCATAATGTGTGCCAAGTGACGCCCCTTACGACAATTTAGTAAGCCCAAATGCCTAGAAACATTGCCCGTCCTCTTTGAAAAAGACCTGGGGTATGAAGCAAGGCCCACACTCCACATAGAATTGCACGACCTCCTTAGCATTAAGGAAGCTGACGCCAAAAAAATGTTACCCCATGAAAGACATAAATTGCGGTATGGTCTCCTAATCTTTGCCAAGCAATGATGGTTGAGAGAGTGAAGAAGACAACCTTACCCAATGTTGTAAAAAGGGCATCCTTCCTCAACTCTACAGTATTAAACTTATCCTTCCAATCTTTGAAGCCCAATTCCAACCCTAGAAAGGACAATTCCCTCTTTTGTTGTAGTTGCACTTACTTGTCATTAAAGCATTTGACCATAAAGAAATATTGGAGCAGTTGAGGAGAAGGCCTCCAACACAATTGCACACATAGCCTCCAGAGCAATTAGTAGCCTCACAGAATTCAGCATGAATTAAGCCAGATTCCAATTAAAATGGTTTAGTACTTCCTCCTAAAAATTTGGTAGTAGGAGACGCAAGTCAAACTCCATACACTTAGTGTAAACATAAAATCTGGGGCCATAAATGAAGGTCACTCAATCACTCAAACCTGAAAATGGTGGCGGAATACTCGCTTGGAGTCTCAGCAAAATATTGCTCCTGTATTTTGCGAAGTTTGAAGCCATCCTTACTAATCTCATCATGAAAGTAATTCATCCCATTAGCAGAACCTAAATCATATGGGGAATCAAAAGTATCTCTAAGATCACCTTCTTCCACCCCTCCTACCGAGTAAAGATCCCTGGGACAAGACTCTACCATCACGAACAGACGACTCTCTCGTGAAGAGGAGTCAAATAGTCATCATCGACAAGACCATACTCCTTTGCCTTACTTCTTACAACGTTTTAGGCAATGGCGGTTAACTGCATTGTAGTAGGAAGGGAAGAAGTCCCTCCAAGATTACTACCATGAGTAGTTCACTCACAGCATTAATAGAACTGCAGCTTTCACCAGTCGTAGTGAATAGAAAATAATCACTCAGGTGATGAAGATAGAGATTTAAGTAAAACTTAGCAACAAGAAAATGAAGAAAGAAAACCGTAAAAAAGAATGAAGTTGTTGCGACAAAGGGATATTTATAAATCCCAAAGAAATCTTTAGGAAAATGGAGTTAGGATGAAGTTACAAACAATCATAAACCCCTAGCTGTAGGATGCACACTCATCCTAAAACTAACGATTAGGATTAAATAGTGTAGGATAAGATCGTCTAACAAAGTATGATGTAATAACCATCACATCCCATATTTGTGATGCATGCCCACACGAGGATATTCCTGCCAAGAATTTAAAAATGTAGCCTTCAAATGCCATTTGAAGCGACGCCTCGATCGATTTAATAATCCGAAATTACTACTTAATCCGTGATATATCGGCCACTCCACCAATCTAAATTTGGACTCAACTCAATTAACTTATGCGCTTAGCTTACTCCCTTTCCTCCGAGAATGAATGGAGTAGGGGGGAAAACGGTTGATGATTCATTTTGGATTATAAAGCCACCTGAGCTGAGCCCAACACATCAATAGGCCGGACCAACTTACCAGACCCACAAACTTACCCCATGATGGGCAACTCAACCCCATAAGCAGTCTTGGTAATCGCTCAGTCGCCTCCACGCAACTTATTGCTGGCACAAGTAGCTCGATCGATTTTGTCTCAAGTAGTGGAAATGTAGACTCGCCCCACGATCTCCACAACTACCTCCAACCTTTCACTCGCTCACTTACTCACTACAACCATAACCACTAGGTCAATCGCCTATAGATACTCATCTACCTCTCTAGAGATAGATAATGTTACGCACAATTATTCTCTCTAATTTGAACTATATGCTTACCATGACAAACTCTAACTTAAGCATCGGAATAGCACGTCGGACTCATCAACATTGATTCAAGCCTAGATGCTTAAAGTCTAACTTCTATCGGATCCAAGTAAGCAACACATCTTTTTTCCTTTCTGCACACAATTATTCTCTCTCATTTGAGCAATGGGCTTACTATGACAAACTCTAACTTCAACATCAGAATAGCCACATAAGACTCATGCCCAAACGCCACTAATCGATTTTTCGTTTTGTAGACCTTATATCCAACATTGATTTAAGCCTAGTTTCTTAAAGTCCAACTTCTACCAGATCCAAGCAGGCAACACATCTTTTTTCGTTTCTTTCTTTTTTGCTCATTATTTTTTATTTCTCCTCATTTTTAAATCACATTGGACAATGTTCATCTTATTCTACCATACACTCCAACGTGTAGATCATCTTGAAGAATAAGGAGAGTTGCCGCGATTCCCTCAAAGTCCAAGATATAGTGAATTGTTTGTACCTAAGAACCATAGTACTAATGCTTCAAGAAGAACACTGGAGTTGACAGTAAGAGTGTACAAACGCAATGTTTGTTCAATATCAACACTTGTACAGTGTACGCAGTGTGAAGAAAACACTAACCCTAAATTTCAGAGCATTAATTAGTTGAAAGAATGCTGCTAATGGATGAAAAGAACGTTGCTCATTTTAATTTTTATGAAAAATAACCTAATTGTTCCGGGAGCCTTTTCATCGAAACCTGGTGTGGATGCGCCTTACTCCCCTTCCACCACGGTTGGAAAGAGAGTTGTTCTTCCTCAAGCAGTCTCTCTTACAGGGGAAATTTTTCACCCTTTTTTTCTTTATTTCTTGAGAAAACATCTGCCATTCGTAATTTCAACAAATGTTGTAAAGAGTTTGGTAAGAAAGGGAGAAATGAAGCCTTCTCAAAGGGGATGCTTGGACCTCAACGATTAGTCTATCCAACAAGTTATCTCTAGCACACAGCAATGGAGTACTTTAAAAATCTGCTCAGTGTGCCAAAAGGGGAGTCGCAGTCCTTGGAGAAGTCAAATGCAACAATACAAAGAACAGCAGGGCAAGGAAATTGGGTGAGGCTCACAAAAGAGTTACCCTTGAGGAAGTCAAATCCATACTTCTATGGTGCGAGATAAATCTACAGGACTGGTGGATTCGGCCTTTTCTACAAAGAATATCGGAAGATCACTGGAAGAGGGGTAATTGCAGCTATACAAGAATTCTCTCTGGCAGCTACCTGAAGAACTTGAATCGTACCACATGTGAGAACCCGCACACTTGGTTGGCCGGCTGAGTTGGGCCATAAATGCATATCAAAGATCATTGACGGAGTTTGAAGCTCCGTTCCTTCATTTGCTTATAAGCGAGGAACAAGCTGCGATCGTAAAGGACCACACCCATAATCCACCGTTTTTTGCTCGTATAGTGGGTTATAGGAAGGTTGAGGGTTATGTCTTCTATTTATTATTTTTTCCTTCCTTTTTTACTTTCTATGTTAACAGCCCAAATGACTGGCCCAACTTCATCAACCATCAATATCGTTTCTCACATTCAAATCCCCGTGTCGATAACATCTAATCATGCATTTTAAGTCGGATAAAAGTGTGAAAGTATCGATTACGACTACCCATACATGCTTTTAACCAAATACGATCTGTGCAAATTTAGTAGGACGCCTACCATTTCATCATATGCAGATACCTAGCTAAGCCTGTTGGTTAGGAAGAAAGTTCAAAAAGACATCACCTTTCCACTAAATTTTTTACAGATCTTCCATGGGTACGGCAGGCATGAAGACCCTGTCTTCTGCCAATAAATGTGTAAAGGATGCACAAAATTTGAACTACATAATATAAGGACCCAGAATGATTTAAAGATCTAAAAACATAGCCACACTAGGATTGCCTTCCTTTTCAGTCACCATGAATAGTATACGTTCCCATTTCTTCGCTGGATCATATATCTGCATTTTCAAGAAAAATGTGAAGGTCAACTTTATGGTTCCAAAAAAATCATGACCGCAAATTATAACAGTCAACTCCATTTTCCTCTCCATTTAATCTTTTTTTGTTCGTTCTTTCCTTTTTTCCCCCCTCCTTTAAATTGAACACTTCCTACATTTTTAACCACTATTTGAAAAACCAAATGCACTTCAAGCACACAGTAAGTACTATAATGTAAACCATAGAGGTGGAAAGAAAGTACCTCCCATCTAGAAGCGGGAAAGATATGCTTGTTCTTTTCATACCAGTGTCGCTCTACCACTTTGCCTGCATGTGACTGTAAATACGATATTAAAACAAAATGTTAAAAAATAATTGTCAAAAGATGATGAAAAATTTTAGTTAAAAATAAATTAAAAAAAGCCAAAAATAGTTCACACGAGCAATACTTTTTTCATCTCACAACATTTTAAGCAATCCTACTAAAAATAACCCTATCTAACAGTTCACAGTTGCTAATAAACACCTGAAGATAGCATGCTCTTGACAAAGACACTGTTGCAGAATACGGAAGGATGAACTTGGACTACAAAGCAAGCGAGTGTGACACTTGCTCTAGTATTCCTTGATGAATTTGGTTTTAAAATATGACAGATGCACTAAATAGTTAAGTACCAGAAACTTCAAGAATTTGATTACTTCGGTTATTGTGATATTAAACATGATTACCTGAAGATTGACACACTTGGCTAAAAAGGAAAGCCTAAGTCCGACATCTCTCAACCGCACTCATAAACACCAACTCCTAGCAGCATACTAAAAGAGCTAGCTGCATACAGTAAGCATACAGAATACTACTTTTGCAGCCAGTGTGATAAGAATAACCACAAGAAAAGGAATAGTACCTCATCCTTCTCAATTGTTGCATCTGCAATTGTACGTACGTCTTCATGAACATCAAAGTGAAAGAGCTGCACATATAAACAGAATTTATTTTGCTTGAACATACATATTAGCATATATTGCACCATTTCCATCACTCCATGACCAATAAGAACATTAAAAAATCAGATATGTGATATTTACGAAACAGATTGTCACCACGAACTATTCACACACCAATGCATGCAACGTCCACAAATCTTACACACACAAACACATAATATACAAATATATATATTTGGTTGGATAAATAATTTCATTGATAACCAAAAGCGAGGAAAATACAATCACTCAAGGCATATTAGGGGTCAAATCTTCTATATTACCACTATTCATCTCGAAAGCTTTTCTGCATTAGTTACATGTCTGGAAAGCATGACTAAATATAAGAGAAAACAGTTCTTTGAGTTAATATAGCCTTAGCTTAATGGCCATGTTTGTAGATATCTCTCTTTCACCATGCATTATGTTACAAGAGTTGTAACTTTAAATTTTGTCCATACATATGGACATCTCATGTTTAATCAAAAGTAAAGAATCACCTGCAAAGTGCTGATATTGGTAAAAATTACAATAATATGTAACAAGTAATATAACTTGTAAAATGCCTATGTATGAGAACCTTAAAGTTGCAACTCTTTGAAGGTTGTATTTTTGTAATGTCAAGCTTCTAGAATTCAATTCATGTCCATAAAGTGATTTCAATTCTGCCAATATGTGCATAAAAGATTTCTATGCATGTTTTTGGTACCTATAATCTTTGGCACAAAAGTTACCAAATTATATGTATAACAAGATCACATAATCACTTTATTAATATCATATATATTACCTAACAAATACTTTGTGTTCCTTAGTATAAAAGTATTTACAGACACGTGCAATGCATGTGAAATTATCTATTTTGGTTTCATACCGCAACAGGAAACAAAACCAAAGCAGGCAACCTGACAGCTATAAAAATAAGGGAGGAAGATGAGAATTACCGGTCCACTTTTGCCTCTAGCCTTATTGACAATCAGCTCATAGAAACTGTGTTGCTGAAGTTCCACAATGTATGAAAAAAAATAAATCAGTAATGAAGAGATTGTAGAGCAAGGTGGAAAAGCATCATTAACTCTTGACACCTATTCAAAATAATCTTACATGTGGAATGATAAGATCTTCTTTCACATAGAGCAAATTTTCCACTGAAGTAGTTCTAATTTCTCTAAACTCAGGTGCAAGTTGCTGCTGAACAGCTCTAAGAAACTCTCCAATTGTGTCACCTTTTCGAACCTGAAGAAAATAACAATGTAAGAAAATTGCAGAGATAAAGGTTGCAGGATAATATTATGCTGCAGCAGAAAATACTTCTCTATGATAAACACAAAGCATGAATTAAAAGAGCAATGAAATCTACTAGCCTGAATCACTCTCCTATGCCCTGCCCCATCCCAATAACTGTAGGTGATTTCAAGGGGCTCATCTGCAAAACAGTATATATGTGTAGCATAAGCTACATAGTAACAAATGCTATGCAAATACATTTTTTGGGATGTAATTACATGAAAAAAATACACACTCAATAAAGGTGGAGAGAAGATTACTTCGAATTTGCTCCTGCTCGCGAAGCCATTGTTTCCGCAGCCTTTCACGTTCAGCTTGCTCCTCAGCCTCTCGTTCACTGAAAAACCATTATCTCAGCACCACTAAGCTTGAGTGTTAGCAAGACAATAACAGCCATAAGATGCAGCAGCAGTTGAGAGGGGGGGAGAGGGAAGAAGTCACCTGTCAGGAAGAAAGCTTGTCTCAACTGTAGGATCTTTGCCAAATTTCCCACGGGTCAACCTTTTAGGTTCTTGGTATCTGAAAGGCAACAAAAAATTATTATTCTAATGCACTAGTAAAAATAACCAAGAAACCCCTTCATTCTCACCCATAAACAAAGGGATTACAAAACTGTTGTTCAGAATTAAGACATACTGTGTACCCATGCTCAAATCATATCATTACAATGTCCAAATTATTCAATAAAGGAATGGAATTTTATAGGTGAATGCTCATGGAATTCCATACATAGAACAGGAAGTTAATTCCTTCCCGAGAAATATCCAGAACCAAATATGAAATTTCCAACAAGTTAATTCCTTCCCGAGAAACATCCAGAACCAAATATGAAATTTCTAACAAGTGACATACTGTAAATTGGCGATGAGAGGTGTGATTCCTCCGAAAGAAGATAAAACAATTAAATAATGTATTTTGCACAAAATTGTGGCCTGCAAAGAGAATTAAAGACAGGATGGAACAAGATCAAAACTCAAGAATAGGCTACTCATGGCAAACATATCTTACAACACAATTGTTCCTAGTTTAAGGAAATTGTAATTAATAAATTAGTGACCCAATTGTTTATAAGTTTATGGGAAAAGCTAAAAGCTAAAACTGATTGCATGTCCCTAAACAAATATATACACGATGTCGATGTGGAGGAGAGCTCATTATACATGTATTACCAACCAACTGCTCCTCACATGACTAACTAAGCACTTCTATGTTTCCACTTGAAACACGAACAGGATGCTGCATCTATACACTGCCTAATCTATCCCCAAAGTTCTAATAAAAAAAATATCAACCAGATAAAGAGGAAAAAATAAAAGACAGATGGTATTATCGGAGACCAGTCAGAAAGTTATCAAATCTACATTCTGACTAACCCAGACAAAGACACTGACATTTAGCTCAGATTGCTCAAACTAAGCACTTACCAAAAAAAAAAAAAAAAAAAAAAAACAACTCTAGATAAATTGAACATAGATTACAGGTTTTCACTTCAAACAGTAGTTACAAATTAGCCTGTACCACAATATGGCTTTAAGTTTGATTACCCTTTGTGCACACTGTAGAAATCTATTTCTTTAGCCTGTTTTTAGCATTTATGCAACTTCCTCTCCTTCAGCCAGTCTACAATGAGTTCATTGCATTTCTCTACTTTTCCTTGGCATATGCTCTTTTTCTCTTTCATAAACTTATTCCATATGAAAAAAATTTACATTCCATAATGTTTTTCTACTTGAGGTAGTTCGTTTCAATCTCTAAGCATAAAAAAGAGAAGTCAAAAGGTACTTACTCTTCTCACCATCCTCCTCTTCACTTCCATTCTCAATTTCATCTGCAAAGGACAGCCGCGAACTACCCTTTACTTTGCGCTTTTTCCGCTTCTGTAATTGAAGTTCTTCCTCTCTAACAAGATCAAATAATTTAACATAACAAAACCAAACATAGCAAGAGTATAAAAGATGAGCAATAGTCAAATAATAAAAGAATTTAAAACGAAAACAAAAAGTACACCATAAGCATACTCACTCTTGTTGTAATTTTTGAAGCTTCTCTTTCTCTTCCTCTTCGATTTTGCTCCTTATATTCACCCTCTGCACAGTAAAAATGAAAAATCAAGTTATCAATTTTATCGAATATAACAATCCCTGTTGTTTCAGATCAGAAGCAAGAAAGATCCTTCCCCCAAAATATATGTGATCAGCCACCAGACTGTACCAGTTATAAAAGAAAAATCAAATGTAATAGGTTTATCTAATTTTTTGATAAACAACACTTCATAATTCCCGGCACCCTGTAGCACATAACAACTACCAATGCTAACGTCACTTAAATTTTACGAATCGTATATGATAATTTGTCATCTGACAGGATTTGCCATCGCTCTTCCCCTGGTAAAATCCTGGTCCGCCACTATTCATGGTTAAGTAGAGGTTGGATGCAACTTGCAGAGTAACCAAAGTTCAGGTAGCATTATTAGAATGGATGCTATATGCAATTAAAAGAACATTCAACATCGGCCACCAGGCTCCAAAGTACGATCAACACATTAACAATGTCTAAATTCAATTACCTTCTCAACGTACTGCTCTCTAGTGACGAGACCGATAGTTTCCTTCTTGAAGGCAGTCTCCAAAATCTAAGATTGCAAAACACACAACAACAACCATATAATCAAACAACAAATCAAACTGCAAGCACATAAATAAAAAAGAAACTTTATGAAATAAAACCCTAACCCTACCTCGGAGGTACTTGAGCCGAATTGGAGGAGACCCGGTTGGCCCTTAGCTGAGGCGGATTTAGTCTTAAGTTCTTGGATTTTACGGCGTTCAGCTTCTCTCTGCTTCTCGAGTCGTCGGATTCTGACGGCGTCCTGGGCGGTGCCCACGTACCCATCTCCCATACCCGCCATCTTTCTTTTTCTTCAGCCAAGCCGAAGCAGCAGCAGCAGCTCCTGCGATTGAGTTTGAAGGGTTAGGTTTTGATCTGAAGGTACAGATTTTTCAGAAATCAGAGGTGGCGACGTTAGATTAAGAGGGGCTCAATTTTGATGCTTGGCGGTGGAATGTAGTGGGATGATTTGGAGTTCTGTTATGGGAGTCGGTACGGCCTTACCTTAAACCAAATTTTATTTTGGTTCAGATCATGCTTGAATTGAATATCGGCAATGCTGGTCATTTTGGCATGTGCTTTATCCTGATCAAATAACTATTTTTTAAAACAAAAATACTGATTAATAATTAATAGTTTTATCCATAAATAGATTAAATATATGTAATATAGATATATTATAGATACAGATCAGATACAGATGTGATTAGGGAAAAAAAAAAAAAAAGCTAAATTGAACCAAACCAAACTATAAATATGAGTTTTTTTTAAGTAATTTGATTTAGAAAATTTCAATCCAAACCAATCTGTAAATTTTATGATTGGTTTGAAAAGATAAACTGAACTAAACTGTAAAATCAAATCAAACTATTTCAAATAAATGTAAAAATATTTTACTTATAATTATAATTTTTGTTATGATAATTTATTAAATGTTATATATGTTCCTATGATTTTATTATAGTATTTATTATATGATGAATATTAGTTAATAATAATTTATTCTTTTTTTTCAAATTGTCTTTTAGGTTCAAGATATATCCCTTCCCTAATAACTTGATATTCTTTTTATTAATCGTTTTTAAACTCTTTGGAATTTAGATTTCATAATTTAGTTATATATCTTATTATGTATTAATTTTTCATTATAGATTTTGTTAGCAGTTGACTTTTATTCATGAATTGACTTTTATAGGTTTTTTTTTGCCAAATTTTGTAATGGATTGTTAGCTGAATGATTTTTCAGATAACTATAGATTATATTTTACGTTGTATTAGCTAGTAAGTATACTATGTTAGCAACTAAATGATTTTATGAGAGATTATGGGTTATAAATGTGATGGATTTATAAAGTATTTTATTAAGATTTACAGCATAAAATTTATAGAGTGGTTTCAATATTTAAATATCTGCACAGATATAAAATATTAGAACTAATTTTTATATTATAATTTTGATTTAATCCATAATCCGAACCAAAATATTATTTAAGGGTTTGGATAGGAAGGGGAAAAAAAACAAACCATAAATTTTGGTTTAGTTTAGTTTTAGTGAAAATCGGACCAAAGCGGTTCGCACCCACCCCGGAAACGATATAGATAAAAATACGAAAATCCAAACATACCTTCTACCAAACCGTTTTTATTCAGCTTTTTTCCTTCAACAATCTAAACTGCTTATATTATAAATATACACTAAAAAATATAGAAAAAATCGTCAAATAATAATACACACGACCTTCTAATGTACGTGTGATGGGTAAGTAACTATCAATTATAATTTAATACTTCAAACCAACTACCACATTGCACACATGCGATCATATATTACAAGATCACTAGTACTAACTCATCACATATATTGAAAATGTATAGCAATCTTTCCAACATATTAGATTATTTGAATATATTCCACCATATTTTCATATTGATATTAATAATATTAAATTATAAGAGAATCAACTATAGATGTAACAATTAGCTAACTAAATAATAATAAACTTAGTTACAAATTGTATTAGTAATAAAATAGTTTGCACATATCTTTCTTACACATACACACACATATGTTCATTTTCCTTTTTTTTTTTTTTTGTCCCCATCTTATCTTATTTTAGCATCCTAATTTTAAAGTGTAGTCAAATCTTTAAAAAATAAGAGTAAATATTTAAGATGGTGTAACTTGTACGTGTAAGTTTATTGGTAGCAACAAAGCAATTTAGTTAAGAGAATTTGGGCCATCCTAAAAGATAGGTTGAGGTTGGTTTATTTAGAAACAATAGTTTGTTTTGAAATAAATAATTTTTGAATTTTATTTTTCTTTATTTAGTATAATGGAAAAAAAGATAGATGTATCTTTCTTGTAAGGAAATATCATTTTCAAGTAAAGGAAAAATTCTAGTTTTTTCTAAGAACTCTCCTTTTTTTCTTCCATACCTAAAAGTTATTCTTCGAATTGATAACCATAGCCTTATGGTTGGTATATTGGAATAGACTTAAAAATGAAATTATGTGGCTAAGGATCTGATAGACGATCACGCACATGTCGCGTGACTGTCGCATTACACATGAACTAAGGAAACAACACATACGTAGGTGATCAAGAGAGAATCATGTAGGGAGGAGGAGTAAACAATCTTAACAGGTTCTAACACATGTGTGACAAGTGAGGGAATTAAGAAGCATCAACCTCACTAAATATCACGAGATCGTGTGTATTCTTGAGTAAATCAAGCAATTGATTCACTAAGGCAAATATCCAGCAACACTATAACGCTTGTCCCAGATTTCCAACTTTCCACATGAGGTGGGAACTGTGGGTATTTATAGAGAATCTAGCTATCGATGCCGTCTATTGGATGAGATAGATGAACAACGGACAAGATGAGGCCATGTCATAATAGATATAGAAATGGACTCCCTTGTGAACCCAAGCCTATTAAGGCCTTTATTTATAATGTGTGTGAGCTAATTTGAGAAATGTTGGAATTACACAAGCCAATTCCAATGGACCTTACTCAAAGTCTACCATACCAAATCTCCCTTGATCATCCCAATAAACTGGGTCTAACTCTTTAAACCTTGTCACATTAACTTAAAGAGTTAAACTAAACTAAAAAATTAGGCTCAAAGCATTTGTAATCAAATTCATACATCAACATTTTGTCCCTTGACCAAAGTCTTTCGGATTGTATCGAAGGAATTTGAGCATTAATCTAGCTCTTTCGAACAACTAAAGTCTTGTCTAGCCATGTATGCTATGAATTAGCATTACTACCCAGTGTGTCAATTTCTTGACAATTCGTAATGTGAAAGTTCAATGTGACACTTCAAAATAATTGAATTATCTTACTATGCATACTTGCAATGTCATCTGACCATATGCACTACCTTAAACTAAAATTATATTTCTTTTAAGTGGCTTGACTTGTGAGTTCGTAGCTTGTTTCATCTAGTCATGGCTTTCACATTCATGTTATTCACCATATTGCTTTCATTTGTTTGAGTGATCTCGTTCCTTTGCTCCCGAAGCAATATGCTATGCATATAATATGAATCTTCTTCGTTCACTTCACATGAATAGTCTATCCCATTGCAAACTGAGCAGATTCCGACTGAGCTTGTCTTGAATTTTAAATTCTTCTTGTTCCTCTAATAAAGACTTTGCTTAAGCTGGGTCTTATGAAGCTCTTTACCATGTCATCAATCATACTTGTCTCAATCTTAAAATAAATCCAATAAGTATCACTTGAATTAAATCCAATGGAATCATAATGTCAATCTTGCATGCTGGAGGCATTTAAACATTCCCTTATCAACACATGAAAGAAACAAACCATTATGAGAATATTCAATTGGCCATTAACATCACAACTACACATGTAATTAATCCATAAAACATAAATCGCACCAAATTGTGTGATATTATGTCGCATCGAGGTGAAGAACAATATGTATTAATCTTATAAAGTAAGGTATCAAAGCGCTTCTAGCTTCTTCCAGGAATAATATGTAACATTGATCTCCTGTAAAATATAATCCCATAAAAAAAGGTATATCACTAGAATGGTCCCAACATGTTTTGTTTATTTTCGACCTTATCGAGGTTGCCCCTTTCTGGTCTAGACACCAACGAAACCCAATTCTCATCCTTCTTTTTCAGTTTGGATTATCATATTCTTAAACATTATAATTAGCAGACTTTTTGAGAAAGAAAGAGAAGATGAGTTCTTCTTATGATCAGTGGAAAGATCAATGTCACCGTCTTCTTCATTCATGAAATACCAAATACACCTCCTTCATAGACTTGAAAAGAAAAGCAGATCCCTTCTGTCGTACGATTTCTTTTTACTCCCAACATATCACTTTCTACACCATTTTGTTTGTTTTCATTTCTTTCCCCTTTTCTTTACACACACACACACACATACGTGTCATTAGGAACAGGTGTCACTATTTAATAGCATAATATAACATGATGTAAGGCATGCTCTGCTTCATTCCAATAAAGGGTGAGACAATATTTGCTTCTTCTTTTTTCCAACACAATGCACAAATGTCCTTCATTCCGATATTTTGTCTCATTTGCTATCACTTTCTTCATTCTATCTTATCATACAACTTTATCAGATGGTGAAAACCACCTTATATATATATATATATATATATATATTTACTATGTATCTCTACTCCCTCTACATTGAACTGCCATTAAAAGGGCGTTGAAGGAATCCGACCTTTAAAACCTTACGTTTCTTTGAGTTCGTAGCCCACGTCATGGCAATTATACTCATAGATTGGTTGCTTTCAAGTTCTAACTAGTCATAGTCAGTCATTATTGAGCTTTGTTCATTGGCATATTGAGTTTCTAGCTGATCAGGGTTTCTTCCCCTTTTTTTTTAGTGCTCGTGACTCTCTTGATAACAACACGATGCTCGATCCACAAAGCAACCGGAGCAGGTTGTCAAGGTGTAACCTGGTGAACATCTAATTTGTTTATCAACTTGTATTTTCATTCTCTACTGTCCTTCTTTTTCTCTCCTGATTTTTTTATTTTTTTTATTTTTCGTTTCATGAACTTTGCATCATAAACTAGCTCTTCTGGATTTTTATGGAGTTCATTCAAACTACTCTATCCTAATGCATAACCAGACCTTTATTTTAATCTGGTACTAAGTAACCTGCAGGGTGGCTCAGTCTTCATTTAAAGTGTATAGGGTATGTAAACCCCTGAATTTTTCACAATTCTTAGAAAATAATCCTAGAAGTTAAACACCAAAACTGAGAACTTGAAAATCGACCCAAGTTAAAATCGAATTCTAAATAAGATTAAATACGAAAATTCTTTACCTCAAGAAAAAGAGAACCATCAAAACAAAACATAACAATCGTTTGATTCAACATCCGTATGCCAACTAAATTAGCTATTTGATCCCCTAACCCGCAAATCAAGATAATATATCCAAATAACGCTCAATGACAAAATACTAAATCCTTAAATCATTCGATGAATTTTAGAATAAAAATTTTCAATCACCACCAAAAGTCAAAAGGAGTCAACCCATAACCCTAGACTCTGTTAAACAATCCTGGCAATTGAAAAATATTAAATAATCATAAATAAAATAAAATAAATAAAACATAAATGTTGAACTAAAAATATAACACGGTAAAAAACCCCAAAATTTTATGATCTTACAAATAACTCAACAAGCCAAAAGTCAAACTGGAACCTTAAAAATCAACAAAGTCTACAATAAACCCTAGTGTTTAGATATAGTAATCCCACGCTCTTAAATCCTAAACAACAGAACTGAAGTAATTGTTGATAATAGTTCGTAATAATATAAAGAAGCTTAAAAATATCAGATTCGCAAATTTCTAGTGTCTTTCGGATTCTAACGAGATCAGTTTTTGAAAACCATGCCCTGGTACACCAAATAGTAGAAATATTCCGATGACATTGTTAGATTCATATTAATATAAGGATTTCAAAAATATCAGTTTCATAATTTTTCGATAACTAAAATATCATATACCATATTTTTACGCGTATTTTCTTTACTACCAGTATTAATTTGTGTAGTTTGCTATTCATAGTACTATTTCCACTATTCATCTATCTCTATTTTTTCTTACTACCTACACACCTATTTTTTATTTTTTACTTTTCCAATTCATCTATAATCAAATCATATATTACACATTACTTATCTTTTCTTACAAAATAAAAATTAAATCATTTTTGTTCCCTTTCCACTTCAAACAACCCCCTACCCACCTAGGGATACAACCGGGGGGTTTGGGATGAGTCATAAAGACCCAAACCCGATCTGCTTCCCAATAGGGTTACTCAAACCCGCCCCGCGACCCTACAGGGTTTTCTATTTAATACACAAACCCGCCCTTGTAGGGTTTTGACCCTGACCCGCCTCGCCCCGTGACTGGCTTAATTTTTTTCTCTTCTCAACACTTAGTTAAATTATAAAATTTAACGATGATTTTATCCTATAGGAGCATAATAGTTAGTTACAACTATGCTTGAATGAATTTTACAAGATATGCCATAACTTTATTAAGAAATATAAAGGTTTAAAATTATCATAAGAAGATTTTTAAATATAGATGAAAAGACATTACTTCACTTACATAAATATACATAATACATATATATATATATATATGTTTAAAAAAAAAACCAAAGCATTTGGCAAGCGCTAATTTCCTGCTCCTGCTTCTGGGAAGGTTGACTTTGATCAACCTTATTTTAGATAAAAGAAAAATATGAAAATGAATCTCGGCTAGCAGAGGCAAGCTGACTTCAGCCAGTTATATGTGTTTTAAATAATAATGCATAAAACAAAATAAAGATAAAAAAAATTAATATGATCGTTTTAAAACAAAAAACATATAAATACATAAATAAAAAAAAATCATAATACCATAATTGTGATTTTAAAATTTTAGACTTAAATTTTTTAATTATATATTATGATGGGTTTGGGTTATCCATCGGGTTTTTTTAATGACCCGAACCCACCCTGAAACCCTATAGGGTCAGCAAGTAATTTTCCAAATCCGTCCCACGACCCTATAGGGTCTGACCCTATAAGGTATTTAATGGTTCGGACGAGCCGGATATCCTATAATGACCCGCCCCGGTTGCATCCCTATACCCACCCCCTCCCCCCAATTTATGTATTTTTTTTTCCTTTCAATTTATTCTATCATACCTAATTTCACTCCATTTCTTTCACACTTTTATTTTACATAACAAAAGTCTTTTAAATTCACTTCACAAATTTTCTCTACAATTCCTCTCTAACAAAACTCTCTACAATCAAATTCTCCCAAAATCCTTCTCTACATAAGCCATTCACTACATATTATTACCCACATAATACCACACTCATCTACCATATTCTTTCAACTTATTAGGTAAACTTCTACTATTATTCATTTATCCATGTCATGTAATTCAGTATGACCATGGTGTTGTTTCTTAAAACTCATATGAGTTGTAGAAGCAACAACATGTTCGTGTTTTGTTTTTGCACATGCCAAGAAATTCTGATTTTTATTATCTTGTTATTATTATAATGTTATATTATTATTATGATTATACTCCTAACCTAACCCTATATATATATATATTATTATCTATATGTGTGTGTATATATATATATATTTCTTAGAGCCTAAATACTCACTAACTTGCTTTTATTATTGCTTTTTTCTTTTCTTTCCTTTTCTTTTTCTTTTTAGGACTAGTCTATTCTTTGTCCCGGCTTGTCTTGATGAAGTTAAGGCTCCTAATTTACCTTGATGAAGCTAAGATTCCCAATATTTGATATTATTATCTCGCTTATTATTTGCTTCTTATATCTTTCATGTATTTTTATCATTTTCATACTACATGCTTATATACATGCATCATCATAATGATATTATCTCGACAAAATTTAAAGTAGAAATTTTCTTTAATGAAGGAAAATGAAACCAAATTCTCTTAATGTATATATATCCTTACTACTAGATCAAGGTTTTATTATCACCCACATACGAAAAAAATTTATTTCTACAACTTCTTTTCAAACCCACCAAAACTTTTCTTAAATAATAATAAAAATGATTTCCTCTAAGAAGTTAACCAACAAAATAAACATTTTCTTTTATTATGATAAGTCACATAAATATTATTAAAACTTAGTATTAATAATTTTTAGGTAAGCAAATTTTTCTCAAAAAGTTTACTTGTAGGATTTTATCAACTCCATAATAAAAAGTAATAACTAGACTAAGTTTTATAAGTTAAGAGAAAATCAACTCACTAAATTATAAACTCACTTAGAAAAATAGAGGTTGTCAAGTTTTTAAATGATAAACCATTTTCAAAGAAATAAAAAAGAATATAAATATGATAAGTTACAAAAGAACAATAAGTATTACCAAAAACCTAAGGAAATATTGAAACATGATTTCCTTTCAAGTAAAATTGGTTGAAGAGTTAAAAGACCAAGTTTTAGAAATGAAGTTTAATTTTTAAAAAGTTGGAAAATGAAAATATAAGAAGAAAAAGACTTGTTTACTAAAGTCGTTTTTTTTAAAAGGAAAATAAACACAACTCAAATTATTATAAGTTATCAACAACTTAATAAAAATCTTGAAAACTTCGTTTTTATCATTAGAAGTAAAATTTATAGAAGACCAAAGCTAAGAGAAAATTTATTTATTTTAGAAAAGAAATTGGAAAACAAAATAAGAATATATTCATTTATAATAACCATAGAATTTATAATGTTCTTTTAAAATACTTAGAAAGGAAATTGTTAAAGTTCAAGTTTTTAACACCATAACACATTATTTTACGAAATATAATCGTTGAGACAACACCATTGGAATTTTGCATACAATATGAGTCTATATATATATATATATATATATATATTCAAAGGATTTTTCAATCATATAAATATCTATATTTTTGCTTAAGGATTTTTGGATAAGGAAAAAAGTTTGAAAAATTGTATTTTGAGGAATTGGAAATTCATAATGATCCTGTACCTCACCATTTCCAAACTCAAATGGCTTTTTACGATAAAAATAACCTTATAAATAGATAGACCTTTTCGAGTAGGTAGAAAACGACATATAATATATGAAATTCCAAATTAAAATGAGCAAGTTATGGCCATTTTAAGTTGGAATTTCATTCTATGAGATTTTGTCGAACATAGTGAAATAGAATTAGAAAGTTTAAGTAAAACTTCTACGAAATACTCATTCTGGATATTTTTTTTTGTCTAGGTGACAAGGAATATAGGATTTCTCTTCCTGAATATTACTATGACTAAGAAGATTGCGAAATGGATGAATGGATTATTCCTCTTAAATTCATTACTTGCTTGTGTTTGTAGAATAGTGGCATTAGTACACTAAGAAAAGATAAAAATGGTTATGTATGGGGAATTCAGGGACATGTATACATGTGATTCTATGCTTATGTGATAAAATGAGAATTAAGAATATCGCAATTTCAAATTGTTCGTTTAAGTATTTTGTCTACTTACATGTATGCTTGCTTACTGTTTGCTAAATTGTTTGATCGCCCTTAAGAAACCTTAATAAGGTTTGGCTTAAGAAAAATAAAACATTCACGCATAGCATCCATTGAGTCACATTTTTTTTGGAAGGCTGCTACTCCTGCATGTAGAATTGGATGGGTTGTTATCGTGCTGGGACACAAGCAATGTTCCTTCCTAGAGAATCCACATCGCTCGGGGAATACGATCTAGATTCAGAGCTGTGCCAACCGAACGCTTTGAGCGGGGGCCTGGGGACTAGCAGTAGAAGGTCGAGGGTCTTCATCAATAATTCCCTAACTTTTGATACGGATGGGTAAATCCGTTCTATATATGATTTCCGAATAACTATATATATTTGTATAATCATATGATTTTTGCATAGCATATGCATGAAAAATTAAATGAACGTGTTTGAAATCATGGTGCGAATGAAAGAGATATCTCATTAAGCTAGTTGTAAGCTTATACCCCTATAGATTTTTTTTTTAACGGGTATATCCATGGCTTTATTCCAAGATCATGATAGTAAGGAAGTTATTAATAGATTTTAAACTCTTATAGAAGCAATGGGATCATATGGTGAAGATATTTTGTAATTTTTTTATATGTGATGTATGCTATGATAAGTATTTTAAGGGTTTTTAGAAAATGTATTTATATAGACTTGAAAACAATAGGGGGGGGGGGGGGGGGTGGTGTTTGCCCCTAAGATTTGTAATTAACCATGTTTGTGTTGTCATATTAGCTCTTGTTCTATTGATTGCTTCAAACCAGCTCATCTGAAAATCAGTGTGTGATCCATGTGTAATATGCTCACATAATCTATTTTAGTTTGCATGCCTCAAACCAATCATCTCATGCAGAGGATCCTCTATTCTTTGTAATCTGGAGTGAAAACAAGTTGTTCTTATCTATGATGTGTAGCTTGAACTTGTTAAGTTCATGCTTGGAGGACTTGCTCTCCGACTTGTAGTGAAAATGAGCGGTTGTCATCTATAGTTTGTAGCTCAAGCTTCTTTGATGTTCTTGTAAAGTTGAGCAGATAAGTATGCTTGCTCAGGTTTATATTGGGTTTCAGTCCCTTTGATCACATTCGATCACAACTTCAACTTTTATAAGTGTTAGAGTTTAGGTTTGTCGATAAATATCAAAGCTAGCTATCATTATATCTTGCTACGACTCTTTGTTGCCAATCAATATAATTATCATATCTAGCTCATTATGATTTTTATTGAAAATATTTGTAAATCTACTAGAATCCCAAGAACTGCTTTTGATTTATTGAAGCTAATGACAGCATGTACACTCCTTTTTGTCCTTGGAGCATTTGCATTTTGTTTCAGTGTGTCTTGAGTCTGGTTGCTGGTATGATTTTTTTTTTTTTGTATGATATGAAATTTAGTTCCAAAATTACTAACTATGATACTTTAGTTGGAATTTTTCCATGTGCTACTTGTCTTTTTCTTAGCTCCTTGTTTGAAAAATGAGTAAGATTTCCTTCCCCGTAGCAAAATCACTAAGTTCTTCATCTTCTATATAAGCTTAGAGTCTCATGTCTTATGTTCCTTTCATGGCTTAGTGGCCGTCATACTTATTTAGTGTTGCTATGGCTCTTGCACAGAACAGGTGAACAAGGAACTATATAGTTTACGCTTCAATGATAACTCATGAAGAGTTGTATATTCACTTCATGTATCAGGAGCATAGGATGATAAAAATGGTAGTAATAATGATTGGTTTGTATTTATATATGGTCACTAGCAAGGGGTATTATTGGTAGTCTCCATTTTTTTTAGTGTTACACTTTGCGTCTGCTTGTTTTGCCATATATAATACACACACGCACACCCCTATTATTGCTTCTTTGTCTTTGTCCAAAATTGGAATAGTTACTTTGGCATTAAGTTGTGTATATCTCAAGTGAATTTGCATGTGTCGATAACCAACAATGCTGCTTCAAAATGAATATAACACATACCTCACTTTCCATCACATTGTTGTTGGCATCTTATATCAATATTTAAAATGTTTATTTTCCTATATAACACAAGTGCTTTATGTTCTAAGCTATTTGACACATAATTAGATTTGTCTTCCTCGAGTGACTATTGCAAACTTCTATTAATTGCATAAGTTCAAGATTAAGTCATAAAATGTCTTCTCAGGGTTCAAATACGTGGACTTGCAATTGCTGTTATGGTGTGTTAGTGATGCCACTGCTGTTTCAATTTAATGTGGAGATTTCACAATAATTCTGACATTGCTACATTTATAATCTCTCAAAAATTAAAGCATAAAAGTTATAAAGCTCTCTGTCATGTGTTCATATGATTTTGAATCACATATAAAGGAGTTCGAATGAGGGAAATATCCATAATTTACCAAACTCTATCAAATCAGTAAAATCAGGAACCACCACTGACATGCAGTAACTTTATGATAAAAATCGACCTTTATACATTTAGAATCTCTCAAAATACAAAACCTAAAATTTGTACTTTTTCCCTTAGATTTCCATGGCATTTTAAATTATCTCAATCAGAGGTCGGATGAAAAAAGTGCTCATGATTTATAAAACTATCCTAAATATGTAACTTTGGAAGCCACTACTGCACTTGTAGTGACTTCATGACTAATTCTATATTGGTTCATTCTAAATTCATTAAAACTTAAAATATGAAAGTTTTAAATCTTATTCTCCTCTTTCCATAGAATTTGAATAATCTCAATAAGAGATTAGATGAGAAAAAGATGTGTGATTTACAAAATTGTGCCTAATCCGAACATATCAAAGTATAACCTTGTATATAAAGCAACTTTATGTTTAATTCTATATTAATACATTGTGAATCCATCAAAGCTTAAGCATGAAAGTTTTAGATATTTTTCTTATCTTTCCAATGCATTTTGAATCACCTTAATAGGAGATCGAATGAGAAAAATGAGCATGATTTATGAAATTATGCCAAATCTAAACATATTAGCACATAACTTTATAGATGCAGCCACTTCATGTCTAATTTTGTATTATTAACACACTCCAAATTCATCAAAACTCAAAACATAAAAGTTTTAGATCTTCTTCCCTTCTTTCTATAGAATTTTGAATCATCTCAAGCGGAGTTCATTTGAGAGAGATATGCGCAATTTTCTAAATAGTGTTAGAGTTGTCCTACTCAACCCATGTTTGGTGTGTCTGATTGATTAACTTAATTTTTTAACCATTTGCTAAAGCTTATTTCATGATTTAAACATTCCATTTCCCTTTAAGAAAGCTTTTTTTTGTGTATGAAATCTCATGGAGCTTGAATGATGTGTTGAAATGAACTTAAATCCTAGCAGTTACTTGGTGTGTAACTTGTAAGTTGTTGTGTTTATGTTGCTATGTTGTTTTGCTTTGAGGCTGCTATCAAGTGTGCTATAGTTGTTATGCCTCCTTTAAATTGTGTATTCTTGATTTGCCTACACTTCGATGTGTGAAACAATCATGGCTAGTATGCTATCATATAATGGTTTCTACTGTACTAAATCTTGCTTATGCATACCAAAATAACTGAAAGTCTATTTTTAGGCATTTAGCTATTGCACTAGGAAATTGCATATGTGCTTCATGCATTTCTGTCCATTTATGTATTGTTTTCTAGAACCACCATAAGTGGGCTTGGTGATTATCAAAGAAAGTGCATACTTTTTTTTATATATGTCTTCATGACAATGAGTGAAACCTCCCTTGTTTGAGAAACTAACTCATCTCATTTTCTTGCAATGCAGGTGGTATATTTTATATCACTTCTATCACATCTTTCCCCCCTATTTTTGAAGCGGTGACATACCAACACTCTTGATATCACTTGCATTGTCCTCTTTGAAAATGAAAGGAGTAAAAGGATAAAGAAAAGCAAGCCAAATAATGCCAAGAGAAATGAAGTATTGATACAATCGACTGGTTGTGTGCCATAAGTTCCATCACCATGAGATGAATGGTTGATGCAACAATTTCAAAAGACTTTTTTGGTAGAAATATTTAAATGAGACTTATTTCCACGCTAACCAGTGGATGGTGAGTTACGCTTCATAAGTTAAGAGTTTCGCGCGAGAAATAGGATGCTTATAGATGCGTCTTCCATATTGCAATTCAAAAACGAGAGAAAAGAGTTACCTCTCTCAGAAAGCCAATTTCATTATCCTAGACAATTTGTACAAGTATAGGGTCTTTAGGTGAGACATATCATTAAGAGTTATGGAAGCATCTTACAATAAGTTGAGGTGTACAATTCAATATAGATCAGTTCGAAGTTAGGCTTTGCTCGCACCACTGGTAGAGAGATGTGGCGAGTCATCTTCTGTCGCTAGAGTACTCAAACATGCAACTTGATCACATCTTGGGGTGAAGTTACCCCTACCTTAGAGGATACGTGTATGCTATAGGGCTTGCATGATGTAGGATTAATGGATATCACTACTGTTGAGATATTTGAGGAAGGCAGTAGCTTGATAGAATTATTGGAGACCTATTTGGGAGTAGCTATAGATAGTCATAGGCAGCTCACGTTTTCCTCATGGCTTAAATACTTCTTTAGATAGGAAAAGGGAGGCGAGCTCACCAACAAGCTTGGCTACAATAGCAAGTAAGTATTCTTGTATCACTTTATTAGCATATATTATTCTTTTTTCAGTCGCGGCTTAACTATTTATGTTATTTCATTGTTCTAAGGAGGAGCTAATAGCCTTTCTCTCATTGTGGCTTTCCCTATTTGTATTCCCTGGAGGTCCTAAAAGCAGTATTAATCATTGCTTCTTCCACTTAGCAATTCTGTAGACACTTCATTTTGACATTTATTTTTGTCAAAATAAGTACTAATCTTAGTATACACATAATTAAATTAATTGAATTTTTGCAAACTATAAATATTAAAACTATGAATGAAAATTAGAAAAATAAATCAATTTAATAGCAATAAATATAATGGATGTAATATATATATTAATATAATATAATATAATTTCAAAAAAAAATTGTACTGTTCTTCATCTCCTACCTCCGACGCTCGATGGGGTGTTTTCAAGTCCATTTTTGACCCGTTTTCAAACCGTTTTTTACAAAACAAATACGTATTTTGAAACTAGACACGGAGTACTTCATTTTGATATATAATTACATATTTTCATAAACCATAACTATTTCAAAATCGGATTTCAAATGTGAAAAAAATTCGTTTTTATGCTTCCGAAAAAAGCTCAATAATCCATTTTTTTCGCTCACAACGTGTTTTAACGTTAATTTTGAACGTTAATGACAGCTAATCGCAAATTACAACCGTTGTAGTCCGATTTTTTCGAATCAAAATCAAAATAAAACATGAAACCCTAGCTCTATAAATAGAAGAAAAAAAAGAATAATAAGAGACACGAAAAACAAAGAAAAGAAAAAAATTAAGTATCATCTAAATACTTAAGAGGTTGAGAATTTCCATCCCAATAAGTTGGTTGCTATCGAAAAGCTTCGAAAGCCCATTGTCGTAAAAAATCCAACCAGCCGTTCCTCGTCATCGTCGTCGTTTATTCATCAACACGCGTCCCTGTTTCCTCATTCCAGGGTTTCAAAGCTTTGGATCTAAATTCGTGTTCATACAGGAGGGTGGAAAAACTGGTCTTTCATTGCTTGGTATCTCGGCCTTCTCGCAAAGTATCCTGTGCGGACTAAGGCTGTTACATCTGCATGATTGACTTTTGTTGGAGATTTAATATGCCAGCAATTTCAGTGCGGACTGCAGGTTTTGTTACCAACTGGACTATTTATGCGAGTCCATCAACACCATTAGACAGATTGCAAAGCCTCCTTAAGAAAGGACATTGTTGAAGGCGCGCACCCTGCTTCCTCCGTCGACCTTGGCAGATATTCACCAAGCTATCTTTGTCCCAGTGCCCTGCACGAATTTCAGGTAAGTTCGTATTTTCTTCCTTAATGAAAAATTAGTATATAATTTTAATATCAAAATCTGTTATGAATGTGTTATGTTATTTTGAAAATTCAAAATATGTAAAATTAGTAATAGCTTTAATCATGATAGTATAGTCATTATAAATTTTTTTTCTTGTCAATGAATGATTATTTCATAAATTTGTTCTAAAAATATTAAGTTGAAATTTTAGGATCTAATTTGTCATGATATAGTTTTTGAATGTTCTATCTTTTTGCATTAATATGGTAATAATCTTGTCTTGTGATAAAATTGAATTTTATGATTTTTGTCCAATTGATGATCTTGCTTTATAACATCTCATTATACCATGATTTTTGAAAGTTTCGAACTTTGTGAATATTTGATTTCGTTGTTACGTATCTAGTATTTTCATAATGCTACAAATTGATTTTTTTTTACATGAACTCATATTGTTAGCGTTTATACCGTATTCTTGATATGAATGTTGAATTGATATGCTTGTTCTGATATGATTGTTATAGTTTATTATTCAAATATTCTTTGTCACTTAGGAAAAGTCTGTTTTCATAAAGTTGCTAAAATCTAACATGATAGATTTAGAATCCACAAATGAAAAATCAAACTCTTTAATTAATAAAATTAAATGAATTTTTAAAGTGAAAAGAATTTTAAATGTAAAATCAACAAACAAACTAAAATTTTCATCAAATTAAAAAGAACTACGTGTGGTCTGATCCCGATTAGTGGGTACGTAGGCACCTAAATAGGCGACTTAAAATATGTAAAAAATTATTTTTGTGAATTTGTTTGATTTGTTAGTTTAGTTTAGAATATATGAATATTGATAGAATTTGATAAGATTTGATTAGTTTGAATATTTCGAGTTTTTAGATTATATATGATTATTAATGGAATTTGATTAGTATTTTTGTGCATATTAGACATATGTTTAGTTAATTAGATCCTGGTAAATAATTTAGATTTTGAAATTATGGTTTAAAAGAAAGCAATTTAAATTTGAAAAGTTAAAATGGTAACCGTTTAGTTTTTAATAGGTTAGCCCCCAGACTCAAGTTAATTTCTGGTTATCGTTTTCAAAAAGATTTTTTTTGCAGATCAGTAGCAAAACCAAAATTAACCTACCCATTGGTTTTGGTTTATTTTTTTTCTTGACTTTAGTTGAGTGGTGACTCCAAAATATTTTAAAAATTCAAAATTTCCTTTTATTCATAGTCGAGGATTTGTATTAAATGGGTTAGGGTTTAGTACGAATCGAATTAAAGGAAATCGAACCGAAAATCGAAAACCAGGCTCGACAACTTGGCGACTCCACTGGGGACTATTTTTAGAGGGCTAGCCACTTTATGCTTTTCATATATAAATTGTTTTCTCTTTTTAAAATATCTTGTATACTTGTAGATATTTGTGCTAACCGTGTGCTTATGTGCAGATATTATCTATATAGAGTTATTGGAGGGGATATTTATTTTTGACAAAAAAAATGTGTGCTAGATGTGGTCAAACCCGGCCACCTTAGGTAACTTAGGATGGGAGGCACCAGTAGGTCTCGGGTGTTGTGGTTACCCACCATTCGAGACATGAATTAGCCTCCCACTCCGGTTAATGTGGCCCATGGCCCATTAATCGAGGGACCTTTAGAACCCACCCTTCTTGCATTCACTACATGAAGGAGATGATGATCAAGCTTTGTAGCCAATCAAAGTGTTTTTTAAAATTTCTTTATAAAACAAAAGTTGAATTTATAGGAGTTAATTTTTCCTTGTAATCCGTTATGTAAATGTCTTTTGTAAATCCTTGTAACCTTGTTTTTGTCTTTATATTCAGTTTAATGTACCATGTAAATGAATATACCATGTTGTAACACATCTCTTTATAATAGGTAGAATAAAGAAATGGCAGATAGTATGTGTAATGGCAACATATGGGCCCGTCTTACTCCCGAGATCCATGTTCATGAGCCTACTAGTCTAATGCCCATTTTGAACAAGTGGTTACAAACTTTCAAGCCAGAACAAAGAGGATTCATTGAAGACCGTTTGAGACCTATTCTTTCTCTACCAAAGGTCTAGGTCCCCATTCATCTTTTCAGGGCCTTGGTTTACTTATGGAATATTGATGATGCCGCCTTTTGCCTTGGTGAGCACAATTTGAGTCCCACTATTGAGGAATACACGAGGCTTCTTCAAGCTCCACCAACTCATGCGAGAATATACGCTTCTCAACTTAGTAAAGGGCCGATCAACTTGTTCAACTCATTTTTAGGAATTAAGAAGACTAATGTGTCTAAAGCTCTCAAGAATTGTAATTTAGTCTCCATTCAGCTTTCTGATTTATTCAAGTGGTTTGGATCTCCAAATAGTTACAAGGACAATAAGCCTATCTTCTATGGAGGTGTAGTAGCATGGGAGCAAAATCGCATCACCACCTTTATAACCACCGTATTCAGTACCATCCTCTTCCCTAATGGGGATCTTTTCATCCACTATCGGGTAGTGGAATTAGTGGACCAGTTTTTGGCAGGAAAGTCTTATATCGCGGCCTTGCTCACTGAATAAAATAGATCTCTCAACCATTTGAAGAAAAGAGGGCATGGGAAGTTCAAGTCTAGTACGACACTCTTGATAGTATGGTTTGCAAGCCATACTAGAGATTATGGGAGCAATTTGAGTCCAGCTTGCCACATTAAAGATAGTTATGATCTTATTTTAAGCTTTAGTGAAAGAGTTCGCATTCAAGATCTTCCAAGGACCGATGAATGGGTGTACTTACTCCAAGATTTAGAAGCTCACACTTTCCTTTGGGTTGCTAGGTGGTTCCATTCTCATACGGCAATAACCAAATGTAGGGAGTATGCGGCAATTCCTTTGATTGGTTTGACTATGTCCACGGTATATTATCTGGCTCGTGTGATAAGACAATATGGAGCACTTCAAGATATAACTAGCAAGCCATCATTAAAAGAGTTTACTATGGAATATGATGACCCGAGTGTTCCTTTAGCACAAAGAGAGAGAAGTCTATACAAGCCAAATGAGAGACAAGAGAAATCAAGACGATCTACATGATAGACCTCATTAATACTGAGACAAAGAAATACCGAGCCACTAAAGAATACATCCTCAACCAAAGGGCAAGAGTAAACGAGTTGGAATTTCAAGCTCCTGAGATGAAGAAGAAGGATCAAGAGATGGAAAAGGAAGTTCGAAGTTCTCAAAGCAAGGTTCAAGCACTTGAAGCTCAATCGAGGATGGCAAAGAGGACTATCGAGGAGCTGAAGGACCGTTCAGAGTGTCCTAGCAAGATTAGGTGTTTGGTTTAGGATGAAATTTCCTTTGTTTAGCTTTTCGGTTTTGTCATGTTTAGGTCATGTATTTGACTCCTTGAGTATATTCAGCTTTAATGAAATAAAATGGTTTTTTGCTACAAAGTTTCATCATCATCTCAATTTACATGCGCATGCGTTTTTCTTTTCCATATATATATATTCTTGTCTCATGTTCTTGTATATTCTTTGCTACCCGTTTATTTGTTTTTGTGTATATATTAACCGCTAACCGTTTGCTCATTTTGTTGAGAATCATATAATAATATATACATTTTCTTCACTAAACTATGGAAATTTTGTTTTTGAACACAGTTTCTAAAAGATAGCTCCTAAACGGTCAGACCCGGTTCGAAGTCCGATCATCACTAGGTCTAAATCCAGAATGGCTAGCAACAACGACAATAATTCTGGTAATTCCAATGCGATGTCCGAGCAAAGGCTCACTACTTTGGAACAAATGGTATTCCGAATGGCCGAGCAAATGAATCTTCTCACGCAAAACCTTAAGGCCCCTCAAGATACTACCGCAGGACATTCTGGGGTAAAGAAAGGGATGGTCAAACTATTGAGGAACAAGTAATTAATCATGAACCACTAGCCATTGTCGAAACCGATTCTTCTGAGTTTAAGAAGGAAATTGAGGCTCAAAACAAAGAAATGGAGAAAAGGCTTCTTTCTCAATTCAATGAGAAACTCAAAGTTTTTGAGAAAATGGAAGGATTTGATCAAACTGGAATCACAAGCTTTCCTACAATCGAAGCGGGAGCTTTCCCGAGAAGTTCAAGATTCCCGACTTTGAAAGTATGATGGTACTGGTTGTCCAAAGTTGCATACTAGGCTCTATGTGAGGAAGATGAGCCGGTACACTCAATATGAGCAATTCATGATCCAAACTTTTCAGGATAGCCTTACCGGTCCAGCTTTAGCATGGTATGCTCATTTGGATCTTGATGAGATTAATACTTGGGACAAATTGGCTAGGGCTTTCTACAATCAATATAAGTTCAATATTGAAGTGGCCCCTTCTATGTGGGATTTAAGTAATATGAGGAAGAAGAAAGATGAGTCCTTTAAGGAATATGCTCAAAGATGGAGATCAATGGCATCTATGGTATCTACCCCTATCCCGGAGAAAGATTTGACATTCACTTTCATCAATACTTTAGAAGAACCTTCTTTACTCATCTCATTGGACACACTACTGCTAATTTCTCTGAGATAGTATTGGCCGGGTGTAGAATTGAAAGTGCCATTATTACCGGGAGGATCCACGTGGAGAAAAAGGCTACAAATTTCAAGTACTCCAACAATAACAAAGGGAAGGATACCACTGTCAGTGTAGTCAGCTCAACCCCATACACTAAACCTACTCAATCCTACACCTACCAACAAACCCCAAACACTAATCAACCCTTCACCCGTCACAACAACCACAATCCCAAAACCAACCATTCAATAGACCCAGAAGACAGTTCACCAAAATTCCCGTACCCCTTAGCCAAGTTCTAGCCCGGCTTAGAGCTGACAATCTGATCACCTTTGAAACACCTAGAGAAGACTACAAACCCAGATATTATAACCCCGAGCAAAAATGCGATTATCATTTGGGGCAAATAGGTCATTCTACTGACTATTGTTGGAGGCTTCGGAACAAGATTCAAGACCTCATTGATGCTAAATTGGTCCAACTAGATTTCATTGAAACCCCGACCCCTAATGTCAACACCAATCCTCTCCCAAACCATGGGCCCACGATCAACATGATCACGATTGAAGAACCCGAGCCTTTTATCGGAATGATCCAGTCCAATCCAAAGAAGATAGTTATCCAATGTCAAGGAGAGCAGAAAGAAGCCCCATATGAGGTGAAATCGATGAGGTATCAATTCCATGTGCCCATTGCACCGAAAGACTATAAAGCCGCCCCGTTCAACTATCAAGCTGTTAATCAAGTTCCTAGGCCCATGGTCGGAAAACTTGGGAAAGCTTCAGAGCCCGAAAGAGAGAAAACATTGGCAGAGGAATTCTTCCCACTAAGAAAAGATAAGAAAAAGGAGGAATCTGATGAGAAAACAGCTTGACCAAGATTATGAAGATAAGTGATTATAAGATTGCTGATCAACTCGCTAAAGTCCCGGCTCAAATATCCTTAATGGGTTTGTTAATGACTTCTGAAAAACACCGGGAGGCTCTCTTTAAGATACTCCAACAAATCAAGGTTCCCGAAGGTGTTGCTACTGAAACAATGGAACATGTAGTAAATTCAGTATTTGCTTTGGATCAAATCTCTTTCTCACCTGATGAGTTGGGAGCAGAAGGCACTCAACACACGAAGCCCCTATTCATAATGGCCAAATGTAATGGAATGATTGTAGCCCGAGTCCTCATCGATAATGGGTCGTCTTTGAATGTTTGTCCATTGGCTACTTTGAACTTACTTGGTATCGATGCATCTAACCTCCGGTCCAGTTCTACTATTGTTAGAGCTTTTGATGGATCCAAGAGAGGCATATCAGGAGAAATAGACTTGGAAGTTACTATTGGCCCACAAGACTTTACTATTCCGTTCCAAGTTCTAGACATACCAAGATCATTCAATTTGTTGCTTGGAAGGCCTTGGATTCACTCAGCTGGGGCAATACCGTCTAGTCTGCATCAGATGGTCAAGTTTATAACAAATGGACAAATCGTTACGGTGCTAGGAGAACAAGACCATGCTATCTTCAAAGACACTGCTATACCCTATATTGGCGAAGAAGGATCCGAAGACTTTGGTTTACAAATCTTTGAAGAAGCCAATATGATTCAAAAGAGGGACATTTAGGGACATTTGGACTGGGATATGTCCCTACTCCGGTTGAGATAGAAGAGATGAAAAAGAAAGCCCGAAAGAAGAAAGGAGAAGAATGGTATAATACCCCTATCGAGTCTCCAGATATCAAAGTCACATTCCCACAACCGGCTCATGTCCAGAAACCATACATTGCATCGGTTCTGGAGCCTTCTTGCAGCTCCCATCCAGTTCGGGAGTTGAATAATTGGTTCACTATCCCCTTAATAACTCTAGGGTTACCTTTGAGTAAGGGTTGAATTCATGAAGGGTTTTATGTTTTGTTTCTTTTATCAATTGCTCAAATGTACTCCATGAATCATAGTCATTAATAAAGATTCTTTGTTTCTTTCATTCTTTTCTCTTTTCTCTCACATTTCCTTTTTCTCTTTCTTTACCTTGCCTTTTTCAGATCTGATGATAATGGTGAAAGTAAGAGATATCTTGCGCCGATAGATAACGAAAATACTGATATCATTTCTAACCCTAATGAGTTAGTCGTTGAACATGACATTAGTGATCACACTGGGATAGAGAAAAGTTGGCAAAAATATGAACAAGGCAGAATTGAGATCAGTGAACCTACAGAAGTAGTGAATTGGAACTGAAGATGAGCCTAAAAATTTGAAAATAGGCACCACCTTATCCGCTGAGCAACGAGAAAGATTGATAAGATTATTGACTGATTACTTAGACGTGTTTGCATGGTCCTACGAAGATATGCCTGGTTTGGATACCTCTATAGTGGTTCATAAATTACCAACTAAAGCAGATATCAAACCAAAGAAGCAAAAATTAAGACGATTTAGACCAGATATCTTGCTCAAGATTAAAGAAGAAGTAAAGAAATTGTTGGAAGTCGGTTTTATAGAGGTATCCGATTATCCTGAATGGGTGGCTAATGTGGTCCGGTACTTAAAAAGAATGGAAAGGTTAGAGTTTGTGTAGACTTTCGCGATTTAAACCAAGCCACGCCCAAAGATAATTTCCCCTTACCTCACATAGATGTCTTGGTGGATAATACGGCTAGAAACCATCTATTTTCATTCATGGATGGCTTTTCGGGATATAATCAGATTAAAATGGCAGAAGAGGATAAAACAAGACAACCTTCATTACTACTTGGGGAACATTCTGCTACAAAGTCATGCCTTTCGGCCTTAAAAACGCCGGGGCAACATATCAAAGGGCGATGGTCACCTTGTTTCATGACATGATGCATCAAGAAGTGAAGTATATGTAGATGATATGATTGCTAAGTCTAAGGAAGATGAGGATCATGTGGAAATATTGAGGATTATTTGATAGATTACGGAAATTCCATCTTAAGTTGAATCCCGAAAAGTGTACATTTGGGGTGACCTCAGGGAAGTTGTTGGGATTCGTAGTCAGTCAACAAGGAATAGAAGTTGACCCGGATAAAGTTAAAGCCATACTTGAATTACCTCCCCCGAAGACGATCAAAGAGGTCAGGGGCATATTGGGACGCTTGAATTACATTGCTCGGTTTATATCTCAATTAACCGACAAATGTCGCCCTCTATTCAGTTGTTGAAAAAATGCAGCTATTGATTGGGATAAAGATTGTCAAGAAGCATTTGATGAAATCAAGCAATATCTGATGAATCCACCAGTGTTAGTAGCACCAACACCTGGTCGCCCTCTTTTCCTATATTTGACGGTACTTCCTGAATCAATGGGAGGTATGCTTGGACAGAAAGATGAAGATGGGAAAGAACGGGCTATTTACTATTTGAGTAAGAAATTCACTGAAGGAGAACAGAAGTATACTGAAGTGGAAAGAACCTGTTGTGCCGTGGTGTGGATCATGCACAGACTGAGACAATATACATTGTATTATTCTATCGAGCTTTATACGAAACATGATCCGTTGAAGTATTTGGCTCAGAAACCAGGGTTGATTGGGAGAATTTCCAAATGGCAGATGTTGTTATCAGAATTTGATATCACTTATGTGAATCAAACTCAGTTAAAGGTCAAGCACTTGTAGATCACTAGCCGAAAACCCGGTTGAAGATATGTGATTGATGGAGAAGCTCAATTCCCGGATGAAGGCATATTGCTGGCAGATTCAGATAAAGAATCAGAACAGTCACTCCTAAATGGAAGTTGTACTTTGATGGAGCAGCTAATGTATGCGGATGTGGAATTGGGGCAGTCTTAATATCACCAGATGGTAAACAATACCCCGCTTCAGCAAGATTGACTTTCCCTTATACTAATAATGTGGCAGAATACGAGGCTTGCATCATGGGCCTCAAGATGGCACTTGACATGGAAATAGATGATCTTGAAGTATATGGAGACTCCTCTCTCATCATCTTTCAAACACGAGGAGAATACAAGACGAAGGATGCAAAATTGGTGCCTTATCATCAATATTTACTAGAATTGGCACAGAAATTCAAAGAAATATCATTCACTTATATGCCAAGAAACCAGAACCAGTTCGCGGATGCATTAGCCACATTAGCATCTATGATTCAAATCACTGATGGAGTTGAGATCCAGCCCTTAAAGGTTCGCATTGAGGAAGAACCGGCATTTTGCTTGAATACCGAGGAAGTCCCAAGGAAAGATCCCTGGTATGCTAATATCAAAGAATTCCTCCAAGATGGCAAATACCCTGAAAATGCTTCAACTAAGGAGCGAAGAACACTAAGACGCTTAGCAGTTCATTTCATGCTCAGTGGTAATACATTATACAAAAAATCATTTGATACTACTCTTTGAGATGCGTAGATGAGGCGGAAGCAGATATGTTGATGAGGGAAGTCCATGAAGGGATATGTGGACCTCACATGAATGGATATATGCTAGCTAAAAAGATTATGAGGATGGGTTTTCTGGATAACTATGGAATCAGATTGTATTAAACACGTGAGACATTGCCACTTGTGCCAGATATACTCCAACAAGATGAATGCTCCTCCAAAGAATTGCAGTCATTATCTTCACCTTGGCCCTTCTCAATGTGGGGTATGGACATGATAGGCCAATTTCGCCAAAAGCCTCAAATGGTCACCGATTTATATTAGTGGCGATCGACTATTTTACTAAATGGGTTGAAGCATTCTCGTACGCTAATGTTACCAAAGGAGTAGTTGTCAAGTTCATCAAGAGAGATATCATAGCCAGATATGGAGTCCCTGATACAATCATTACAGACAATGGTACCAATTTGAACAACAAATTAATGTCTGAATTGTGCCAAAATTTTGGATCAAACATCGGAACTCTACCCCATATCGACCTCAGATGAATGGGGCAGTTGAAGCAGCCAACAAGAACATCAGGAAAATAATAGAGAAAATGGCTATCACTTACAAAGATTGGCACGAGATGCTACCCTTTGCACTCATGGCCTATCGAACATCCATAGAGTATCAACAGGGGCAACCCCTATTCATTAGTCTATGGTGTGGAAGCAGTTTTGCCAGTTGAAGTTGAAATTCCATCACTCAGAATATTGGCAGAAACGAATTGAATGAAGCTGAATGGGTGAGAAATAGGATTGATCAGTTAAATCTCATTGATGAAAGGAGGATGACCGCCCTATACCATGGTCAACTTTACCAGCAAAGAATCGCTCGAGCATTCAATAAGAAAGTTCGCCCGAGAAATTTCAAAGAAGGAGACTTAGTCTTGAGAAAAGTACTCCGAATGTTCAAGATCCTAGAGGAAAGTTTACTCCTAATTACGAAGGACCATATGTAGTAAAGAGGGTGTTGCCTGGTGGTGCACTAATTTTGACTAGAGTGGATGGTCCAGATTTGAAAGACCCTGTAAATTCTGATGCGGTCAAGTTGTACTACTCTTGAGAAATTAATGAAAATTCTATCAAGTTCAGAAATGTGTTGACTACTTTGTCTATGTGTGATCTAATTTTTGTTATCTATCGACAAAAAGATATCTCTAGCGGTCCCAATCATCAATCGTCATTGACCATTCACTTTGATTGATAAGTTTTTTCATCCTTATATCTCTAAATTTTTAAAACATGAGTGTACCGTGAGAGAGAGATTTGAGCAATTGATAAAGTTATAAAAACATTCTAATACTTTGAGATTTGATCTTTTCTTAAAGAAATACCTATTTCAGACCAATAACATAAGAAGTCGATAAGTTCAAGCTGCAAAGTAAAGGAGACTCTAAGATCCATCTCCTGTATCGTTCCGACATCAAGACCATCAAAAGAATCCAATTACCATCAAAAGACAAACAGAGATACTCAATTCAAAGAATAGCCACTATGAATGTACTCTAGCCTGATGGAATAAACCTAGTGATGAGCGGACTTCACCAAGTGGTCTGACAAGTTTAGAAGCTTCTATAAGAATCTGGTAAGTTTTGAAAAAAAAAAAATAAAAAAAGAGATAATAAGATCTTAGGACATGAGATTTAGGGATCAAAACTTGAGACCCAGTTCAAGGAATGCATAACCAAATCAAATGCCAGCTCAAGGCATGCGTTTGAACCAAATCAAAGGCCAACTCAAGGAGCGCCTATCCAAATCAGGTGCCAGCTCAAGGAGCGCGCTTGAACCAAATCAAATGCCAGCTCATGGAGCGCGTTTGAACCAAATCATAGGCCAACTCAAGGAGCGCCGTCCAAATCAAGTGCTAGCTCAAGAAGCGCGCTTGTATCAAATCTAAATCATAGGCTAGCTCAAGGAGCACCTATCCAAATCAAGTGCCAGCTCAAAGAGCGCGCTTGTATCAAATCTAAAACAAATGCCAGCTCAAGGAGCGCGTTTGAGCCAAATCAAATGCTAGCTCAAGGAGCACTTATCTAAATCAAGTGCCAGCTCAAAGAGCGCGCTTGTATCAAATATAAGACAAATGTTAGCTCAAGAAGCAACCCAGTTCAAGAGGTGTTTCAAGAACATGAATCACCTCCGCTCAATAAGCAATCTACCTCAAAGCAGCGGTTCAGAACATGAATCGTTTCTATTCGAGAAACAACTTCATCTCTGCTCAAGAAACAATACTATCTCCGCTTAGAAATGACCTCCTTTCAAGTAAGGACTCAGTACATGAGACCTGAATCAAGGGATGGTTCAGTACATGAAGCATCCTTGCTCAAGAAACAATTCAACGAGCATATCAGAACATGAAAAGCTCTCACCCGCTCAAGAAGTGGAATTCCGATAAGGTAAAGTCAAAATGAAGTCTACTTTATCTTTGTGATAAGGTTTTGACAAACCTCATCACAAGAGGGGCAGCTGTAGACACTTCATTTTGATATTTATTTTTTTCAAAATAAGTACTAATCTTAGTATACACATAATTAAATTAATTGAATTTTGCAAATTATAAATGTTAAAACTAGGAATGAAAATTAGAAAAATAATCAATTTAATTGAAATAAATATAATGGATGTAATATATATAATTAATATATTATAATATAATTTCAAAAATTGTAAAAAAAAATTATACTGTTCATCATCTCCTACCTCCGGCTGCCCGATGGGGTGTTTTCAAGTCCATTTTTGACCCGTTTTCAAACTCGTTTTTTACAAAAAAAAATACGTATTTTGAAACTAGACACGGAGTACTTCATTTTGATATATAATTTGCATATTTTCATAAACCATATCTATTTCAAAATCGGATTTGAAATGTGAAAAGAATTCGTTTTTACACTTCCGAAAAAAGCTCAAGAATCCATTTTTCTCGCTCACAACGTGTTTAAATGTTAATGACAGCTAATCACAAATTATAACAGTTTTAGCCAGATTTTTTATGATTTGAATAAAAAACGTTTTGAAACCCTAGCTCTATAAATAGAAAGAAAAAAAAAGAGAACACGGACAGCACACAAAAAAAGGAAAAATAAAATCAAAAAAGCGTTTGATACTTAGGAGGTCAAGAACTTCCATCCCATAAGTTGGTTGCTGTCGAAAACCACCGTAGCTCCATCTCTAAGATACTTGCAGATTGTTCATCCCATTTCCGTTGGTTGCTGCTTCGTTTCCAGCATCGAACCGACCCGTTGCCACATCCGTTGTCTTCATTTGACTCCAGCTCGACTTCTCCGTCCAAACCATCTTCGTCCCAGTGCCCTGCACGAATTCCAGGTAAGTTCACATTTTCCTCTTTTATTATTATTATTATTATAATAATAATAATAATATAATAATATAATAATATATAATAATAATATTAATAATAATAATAATAATAAGTAATAATAATAATAATAATAATAACTAGAAATAGGAAAAATGAAAAAATTAGTTATAATTATAATATCAGAATTGTTATGAATGTGTTGTGTTATTTTGAAAATTCAAAATATGTAAAATGTAATAGCTTAATCAGATAGTATAGTCATTATAATTAAATCTCTTTTTTCTTTTCTTTCATGAATGTTTGTCTCATAAACTTGTTCTAAAAATATTTGAAAATTTAGGATCTAATTTGTCATGATATAGTTTTTGAATGTTCTATCTTTTTGCATAATATTGGTAATGATCTTGTTTTGTGATAAGATTGAATTTTTGATATGTATCATGTTAGGTATTTGTTCGTAGAATTACATTAAGATCTTTCATTGATAATATAACTAAATACGCCATAATCATAGGAATATATGAAAATTTTTAGAGTTTTAGGTTTACAACATTTGAAATTGTGTGTCATGTATGATGATAGTCATTAAAATTCTTTTATTGCCATGATTTCGCCTTATTATTAATTATAGTGATATAATCTTGATTGTATAACATTGAATTTTATGATTTCATCATATATGAAACCACATTGAAATCTTTCCCTTCATAATGTAATTTTAATGATATAAATCTTGATTATCCCATGATATTGTTTTGTTAAAAGTAGCTTAATAAATATTGATATTCCTTTAATAATTTTTTATTCTTGATGATATGTAGGATCAATTGATATGCATGATATATGGTTATGATTTCTTATTTCAAAATTTTTGTCACATAGAAAGTCCAATTTTTATAAAAAAAACCTAAAATTAATAGATTTAGGATCCATATAAAAAACAATTAATTTTGATAAAAATATAAAATCTAATAAACCTAAAGCAAAAAGATTTCGAAAAATTCTAAAATTAACCAACAAATTAAATTTTTCTAAAAGAACTACGTGTGGTCTGATCCCGATTAGCTGGTACGTAGGCACCTAAATGGGCGACTTAAAATATGTAAAAAATTATTTTTGTGAATTTGTTGATTTGTTAGTTTAGTTTAGAATATATGAATATTGATAGAATTTGATAAGATTTGAATATTTCAAGTTTTTAGATTATATATGATTATTGATGGAATTTGATTAGTATTTTTGTGCATATTAGACATATGTTTAGTTAATTAGATCTTGGTAAATAGTCTAGATTTTGAAATTAGGGTTTAAAAGAAATCAATTTAAATTTGGAAAGTTAAAGTGGTAACTGTTTAGGTTTTAATAGGTTAGCCCCCGAACTCAAGTTAATTTCTGGTTATCATTTTCAAAACAATTTTTTTTGCAGATCAGTAGTAAAACCAAAATCAACCTACCCATTGGTTTTGGTTTATTTTTTTTCTCGACTTTAATCGAGTGACGACTCTAAAATATTTTAAAAATTCAAAATTTCCTTTAATTCATAGTCGAGGATTTGTATTAAATGGGTTAGGGTTGAGTACGAACTGAATTAAAGAAAATCGAACCGAAAATCGAAAACCAGGCTCGACAGTATCTCACATGGAGAGTGTTTCGCGATGATTTGGGGTCTTTGTATCGATGATTAGATCTTTATAACGAGGCCTCGATATGATCCAAGGGATGGTACATGTTGGTGTTATGCAGATATGACATTCTTATAATTATTTTTTGCTGAGCGTTACAAGAAATATTATGATTCACCACTTGACAAACTCGACCTAGTTGAACCACGAGCTTGGGCATAGGTGACCAAAATGCCAGGATCGCTGATTGATGTGATTGATAATGTTCAATAATATAATTTTTGGCCTTATACTAAGGAATTGGCTGGTTACAAATGGTACCCAAAATTCTATCTTCGAGGTTTTGAGGACTTGGTTAACTTGGTAGAGATGCGAGACAATTTGTCTACTACCTAGATGGGTTTCATCATTTGGTGCACACCTAGAAATCTCTCGTCGCTTCATGACTGATGTGACTTTTTTGAAGAATTCTTGAGTAGTATCGTAGCCTATCTACCTCATTGAGTCACTCATCAGTTTAGGTTGGACCAGGGTGTTCCTCGTGTATATTGAGATTATTAAAAACTTCAATGAATGTTGTAAGAAACTTCAACAAAAATTGGAGATGTATCTATCCAAACCTTGGATAAATCTTTTTCCCATCCAGTAGTCATGTTGGCATTATCTCCTATGGTGGATGACTTATTGGACATGTTATTTGAGTGCACTTCCAAAGTCTTCTATACACAAATTTGAGTTTTACTTTCAGCTTCTAAACAAAAAGGTTTCGAACCAAGTCCAGAATCAAAGAACACGATCTCTTATTAAGGTCATCAGGCATATCAAGCGTTCTCATGAGGTACCAATACTAGCTAACTATATCATTGATTCCTTATATGCTATTGATATATCATTAACTATGGTTTTATTTCTTCTTTCTTTTTCAAAATGAGCTGAAGATAAGCTAAGCTAACATCACGAGCTAAGGTAAGGTTGATAAAAATGTTTCTAGCAATGGAAACACCAGCACTTTTGAAATATTTGCTTCATCAAAATCTTCTTTACCAAACATTTGTCCTTATCCTAATCGATACAGTATTAGAAACGTACTGCAAGCAAGGGGCGATGGTACATCCATGTAGTAATTGAATGATGATGATGATGAGGACATGTTTAGTGAAGAGTAGGCTTCTGCAACTTTGGAAGTAAAAGAAGAGATCATGAGAGGAGAGCATACAGGAGGAAGATGTTGATGCACATGCAGATGCATTAACTAGAGAGATTCATGGCGAGGGAATTGATGATGTCCCTTCTAACAATGTCTCTGTATCTTTAGAGCGCTAGGGTATTACTCTTGCTATTCCAAGTAATGAAATACCAAAGCAAGTTGAAGAAGAGAACCTGTACCCGTGCATGATAACTTTAGGGGAAAGTGTTTCTTTTTATGAGTTCATTGACCCCTCCATTTACTTAGACTCATTAAAAAAGTTATATGCACGTGATGGAGATTTTTGGGCAAGATCAATTTGTCTTGGTTCTGAAGTCACAAACGCCATGGTTGTGATGTTAGGGTGAGCTTGCATGTTGTTAGGTAAACCATGGAATTCATTGTCTCTAGTTGATTTAGAGTTGTTGATGTGAACTTTCATAGTGTTTGTGCTATGGGGTTCAAAGTTGATAGTTTGGAGAGTATAGCTAGTAAGGCACATAGGATGTTGCACCATCAACTACTGATCTAACGATACGAGAGGCTCAAAGCTGAACTTGGAGCAACATAGCTCTCTAAACTCTCTTGAGGGTTTCGATACCCGCTTCTATCATGAATAGATTATTATATTAATTATGATATTTATTCAAAGATTGCGTCGAGTTATGTGGTTGTGTTGTTTATGTTGTGTTATTAATAAAAAATGATTTGTGAAATTCAAAGCTCAAATTCCACTGATCATTGACCGAGTTTTTCAAATTTATAAATATTTTCTAAATCAACAACTACAGTCTCACAGGGCAAGCGCACCCATCAACTATAGCAATAGTAAATGATTTAGATCGGTCCCAAGGGATTGATTGACATCTAGTATACTCTCAATCCCATTAATTGTCTAGCCAAAGAAAATATTTTGAAGGTCATAAAGAAAGATAAACTAAACTAGGTTAGAAATATTAACACGCGTTTAATGGGCAAAAAAAGAAATAAGCCTGTAACTTCTATGAAAGGGTAACTTCAGCAATTCCTTATCAGACTGATTTCTTAAGGACAATAACTTCTTAAAAGTTGTTTGAAATGGTGTGTTTATACCATCGGATTCTCTAAATTAAACTAAAGCTTTTCTCGAAGTCACTAGTTCTAAATCTAAGTAAAACTAGTAATATGAAGTTTTAATTAGATCTGCATAAAGAATAGGAAGCCATTGTTTTAAAAAGACAACTCAATGAAATTTTGAAACAAATGACAGAAAGACTTCACCCATTCCTTAGCTAGAGGTGGTTAGGCTTGACTCCATTAGCAACCACAGATCTATTCAATTGAATGATCTCTCGATCTATTCAATTGAAATCAATCATGGATCTAAAAGAATGCACCATTCCTTTAAAAACCACAAATTAATTTCAAGTTACTAATTACAAACACCAATCAAATTTACTTGAAAGCGCATTTGAAATCAAATTGAATCAGAAATTGGAATCATATTCCCTAAGTTGTAGGAGTTTGTTTTCCCATGGATTTGTTAAAATAAGCACAATTAAGAAGAAGTAAAACAAGTTCAAAAGATGAATCAATTAATTGCTCAAAAATTCATAGAAAATTACAAACAATAGGTTAAATTGATTTTACCCAGAAAACAAAAGAAATTTTCAAGTAAAAAGAAATAGAAATTTTTTTACTCAAAAATCCTTCAGAAATTTATTCTATGTTAATACTGGTTTATACTGTTGGTACATACTTTACAATACACGCTTGCATGCTTATTTATAGACTACTAGGTATAGAAAGCATAACCATCTTTATTTGACATGTGGCAGATTCAGCAAATCCTCTCTAACAGAATTTGTAACATTTTCACGCGCATATGTGATCTATGAAAACACTCGTCGAGGGTTGCGTACTTTATTGGTCGAGGCTTGTATTCAGCAAGATCATACTCGACTTCAAGGAGTTCTTAAGTAAACTGTGCGTTTTTGTCCATTACTCTATCAAGCGTAAAATTGAGAGGGAGAGGGTCAAGGGTCAAATTGTTGAGACTCGAGGAAATCTTGTTAAAGAATTAGTCTAGCAATACAATTGTCGAGAGTTGAGTTTTGAGGCTTGACAATGTATTTTCTTCAGGATGATGCTCGATCGTCTTCGACTGAAGTTGAGAGTCATGTCGGGGCTTGCATTTATGGCTCGATAGACCAATTTATGTTGTCTTCTTTCTCTGTTTTGGCTTGGTTTTGTCTTTTTAGGGCTCGACTTCTGTTTTTTTTACTTTAATTGTTGTTTTTGCTCCAAATCTGCATAAAAACACTTGTTTACTCCTTAATTGGTTTTAAAACAACATTATTTATCAAAAGCATGATTTTTGCAAGATTTTATCAGAAATTCTTAGCAAATTAAGCTAAAATCCTATGAAAAATATAGAGTAAAAATGACTTATTAAATTCCCCCACACATAAGCCTTTACTTGTCCTCAAGCAAATAAAATAAATTAAAGATCGCAAGGCTTTTAAGAAAAAAAAATCACGAATGATTCATTTGACTTGAATATTTCAAGCACAAATCATCTCAGTATTCTGAAAAATTAATTATCTCTACTGACTGAAGTAAATTTACTTTTGCAAAAATCAATTGGATTATCTAAGTAAATTAGCTTTTACTCTTATTATTTAATAAAGAATTTAAGCAAGAATTATTCAAAAAATCAATCAGAATAAGAAGAAACTCAGTCATCTTTTATCCCTTTATATATAAGAGTATGTAATCTATTAATGATTTCTCTAAGTAGAATAATCTAGAGTGAATGCATGTTTATTAGATCATCCCCCGAATCTTTTTCCTTATTTATGCTTTTTATTCCTTAATTTTATTCATTATTTAGAGCTTTAGAGGGCCAGAGTGTTGCCTGCATCTTTTCTTTACCTTTGGACGAGGTGTTGCCTGCATCTTTTCGCTTATATTTTTTTATTTTTCTAATTGAAAGAGGGGACAAGAAGTTGCTCTTCTGAGGGACCAACCCAAGCCCATTCCAATTTTAAGCATGAATTTCATTATTAATTTTGTTATTTTGTTTTTTAGTTAATATGCACAAGGAAAAAAGGATTATTATTTGATCATTCATCGAAAATTAAAACGGCTCTCAAAATGACTGATTTGAGAAACATACTAATCATTTAAGCTTTTACAAGATAATTCGAGTAGCCTTATTGAGGATCTTAAGTTAATTCTAGCTCTAAAATTCTAAACTAAATAATAAGTAAAACTACTTCACATGGATACTGTCAATAGAATTAAACAAAGTAAAAATTGTTCAGTTTCAAAACAGTTTCATAATTCATTTAACTAAGTGATTTTTAAAAAAAAATTCAAAATTTAACCATTTTATTGAATTCTTATGAATTTGCATGGGAAACTTGATTCTGTATCAGCGTATACTCTATTCATGGAACTTATTAAGTTATCATACCCTTTTATGTTGTTTAACCCTCCCCACACTTAAGTCAAACATTGTCCGCAATGTTTATCAATTAATATATGCACATATAAGGGATTTCAATTCTATCAAAGCACAATTAAAAAGAACTTGAGAAGTTAAGAAAACTTCTCTCTTGTGTAAGCTCAAGGGTTAACTTAAGTTGTCGAGACTTGTTAAGTCTGTAATTCACAAAGAACATTGACAAAAACACATGTTATTATCGAGGCTCAATCAGGGCTTCGATAGAGTTATGGACAAAAATTTAGGCATGAAGATTTAGAAGATAAACAAGAATCTGAAAAAAAATATGTATTTTATTAAATAAATAGAAAAGAATAAAGAATGTTTTTACAAAAAATTACAAGAATATAAAAAGAATAAAAAAATTGCTATCTCTATAACATTGGAGGACTTTTAGTAGTCCATTCTCATCCAATATCTCAAACTTCGGCTAAATTCATTCCCTCTTCCTCTTCTTAGCCTAGGAAAGTTCTCATAGGGGTCTCTACCTCTTCCTCTTCTTCCTTGTCTTCACCCCTATTATTATTCCTGCCTCTACTTGGTTGATTAGTTCTACTTCTACTTCTACTTCTATCAACAAACCTTCCTCTGCCCCTTTCATTAGCCCTGCCTCTACCTCTACTGCCTTGACTTCTAGGGGCTTCATTGGTAGGTTCTGGTAGAGGACTTAGTTCTTTATTTTTCTATGCTGCCCTTTCTTCTCTATCTAGTTCTTCTTGCAGTCTTTGTGCAAGGGTAGCATCACTTTCCAACTAAGCCAATCTCTATTGTTTGGCTTCCTCTTCTCTCCTCCTTTCTTCTTCATCATCACCGCAGAGGATGCTATCATCATAGATATCCTCATCTTCTTTAGGCATTTCTTCAATTCCTTGAAAAACTTCAATTATCTCTGGCTGAGATGATTTAGTTACTGGTTGTGGTGGAGTATGAAGTGAGGTTTTTGCTGTCTTTTCTTTCCAGCCTCCATGGCTTTGTTAACCTCCCAACTTCAATGCCAGTAACGTATGATTTCATCTAATAATATCTTCTTGTTTGCTCTTGTGATTTCTTATATGATTCATCAATCTTCCTGTGAGCTTCTTCCCTTATTTTTTCTTCTTCCCTTATTTTTTCTTCTTCTCCTCCATTGTGGCTTCTAACAATTGGTTTATTGTGAGGGAGTCCTCTTCATCTTGAGGAGCATCTATAAGAGGCCGCTGTTGTTGTTGTTGTTGAGCGCCATGAGTCACAGAGGTGTCTGATTGGAAATTCCCCTCTTCATGGTCTGTAGCTACTTCTATTTGGAGGCGTGGAGGGTAAAAATTTTCAAGTTAATCCCATATTAAAGTATGTTTCTCAGGGATTCCTTAGGACCAGCATTCATCCTCTACTTGTCTTTGAGCCTCTCTCTCTCTATACTCATTTTCCCACTGCTCCAAAGCACGAATTCTATCTCATCGTGCTTTATCTACCTCTTCCTATTTTCTTTTTGCAACATTCATCTTTTCCACTAATTCCAAAATTGCACACTTGGGGGGTGCTTGTGGAAGAGGTGTAGCAGCTGAAACAACTAGAGCATCTACTAAAATTGGCTCTATGGTTATTTCTTATGGGGTTGCTACTTCCTCTGTTATTTCTGTTCTTAATATAGTAGCTTCATTGGATTTTTATTAACAAGTCTACCCTTTGTTGCCATCCTTTCTCCTAATCCAGCCTCTTGTACAACCTTTTGAACTAAATCACTTAACAGATTTAGGTTGTATTCACTATCAGAGTTTTCTTCTTGAGGAACAGCTGGAGCATCTACTACAATTGGCTCCACTGTTGTTTCTGATATGGCTGATGGTGCCAGAACTTCATCCAATTCTGAGTCTACTGGAAGGATCATTCTCCTACCCTTTATTATTGGTTGTTTTGTTCTCTTCTTCCTCTTTACTGTATAAACAACTGGAGCTGGTCACACGGACTCCATTATTGGTGGTTAGGGTTGAATAATGGCTTCATGGTCCTCAGAAATGTTCTGAGCATATGACTCAGCCATTTGTTGTATTGATTCTGTATTTGGGATGTGTGTTTAGGGTGATGTGCTTGGTTCTGTATTTACAGAGGGTGAGTGTATGGTGGTTTCAGTGTTTCCTGTGTATGTAGGTTTAGTGTATGGGATGGGTGATGTATGTGTGTATGGAGATGGTGGTCTGGCATCATTATCATTAGCATTATCATCAAGATGTGACTCTACCAAGTTATGGTATGGAGGTAGTGATTTGGATATTGTGGGTTGTGAGAGTAGTCTTGAGACTACATCTAAAATGTTGGACATCATGCTTTTAAAACTGTCCATACCCTCTTTTGTACTCTTTTCTAAATCAGCAAGCTTACCTTTCATCTCTACAACTTCATTTTCCAACCTGTGGAAGCTTGCTGGAGAGGGTTGTGTAGCTTCTAATGCAGAAGCTTCAGGTCGAGGTGGGAGGTTCTTCTTGTGGAGGGGGAATTTATGGCTCAGAGTCTTGGGTTTCGGCTGTTGCAGCTGTTTCTTGAAAGGGCTGGGGCTCAACTAGCGGGTCAGGGTCTACCCTATGTTCTATTGTTGTTCCCATTTCTCTTAGTTTCCATTCTCTGAAAGCCTTCTTTTGAAGCTCCCTATATTTGCATATTAAGTCAGTTGGCCCCTATTCTGGCCACATTCCTAAATTCCTCAAGATTCTTGTGATCAAGCCACCAAGGAATATCCCTTTAAAATTTAGTGTCGCTTAATACTTGAGCCTACAGGCTACCAATAATCCTACATTTATCCTCATCCTCCTCACTATGCTGATGATTGGGTGTAACTCTACTTCAGAGACTGTTGACCCTCCTTCTAACTTAGAAAATATGCTCTTTATCAGCATATGGTGCAGCATTCTAACACCTTTGTTTCTGAACTTAGACCACGTGGTCCTTGAAGGATAAATCTTCCTATAATCTCCTCATCTAAAAACCTTCCGAACTCTTCTTCAGGTATTTCAAGGGGCAGCTCCTGGAATTTTGGTTCTTCCAGGTATCCTTCATCTACATATAGCCCCATGGCATAAATAAAGGTTTTCATAGGGACCTCTCTATACTCTCCAAAAGCATAGAACTTTACTAAGCTACTTAAACTGGGTACTTCCCTTTCCATCTTCAAACTAGCCATAAAAGCCAGAGTAGTCCCAGCATATGCATTCTCCTTAATTTCAAAGACTCTCTTCCAAACAGTATCTTCAAAATATCTTAGGAAGTCTTCCTCCATGCTAAAATTTCTCAATAACTCCCAATTTACAACAACATTTTCTATAATCTTTTTCTAGGATAAAAATAAATTAAATCTATCCCTATCAGCAGCAAACATGTTTTCTAGAGTTTGGGTACTTACTTGGAAAAGTATGGGTTGTCTTTTTGGTGCCATTTTTCTGCAAGAAAAGATAACAACATAGTTCACATTTATTTATGACTAAAATACACATTTATTATTTCACTAACAATTTTAGTAATCAGAGACAAACTAGGGTTTCTTCAGAACCTAATTAGTTCGAGAGTAAAACAAAATTTAGAACTAATTACTCTAAGTTTAAGGAATGGCATTACTTAACGGACTATTAAAAAATACAACAGTTTATCATTGTATAATGTTCATACAGAAAAAAAACCCTAAAAATACAACACATACTACAGAACAATAAAAATTAGAAAAGACAAAAAATAAGAAGCATACTAGATATGGTTATGGCTTGGAAATGTGGGAAGGTTTTTGGGGTTTTGTTTGTAGTAAAAAGAAAATTTTCAAATGCAAGAGAGATTTGGTTTTTCTTGTTCGAGTGCAAGAACAGTGTTTGTATCTAGTGTAAAATGAACAGTCTTTTTTTTTTTTGAAAACTTTCTATGAGCCAAACAGAAAACGACAGAACTTGTTATTTTATTTATTTAAGACTAAATAAAGAATAAATGACACTCGACTTAAAAACAAAGACGCAGCTTTTTTTGAAAAGAATTAAAGAATGCAAGGGCAAGATTTCTATTATTTTATTCACAAAAAGAAATTAACGTTGTCGAGTGTCATATGCGAGGGCTCGATAATAGGGCTCAACTTTCATTCACCTCAAAAGTATTGAGGCTGAAACTTATTCCTGCATAAAACTTCCATTAAGTACTATTTAACCACATTCATGAACCATTCCATTCAAACACATGATATAACAAAAGTTCATTCATTAGATTCATCATAAAAAGATTTACAATTTCTTTTTTTGTCTTAGTACCACTAAACCCTGAAAACAACCAAATTGTTCTGTCAAAAGCAAACAGGAAAGATGTAAGATATTCATCCTAGAAATCACTCATTCTTGCTTTGATCACGTGGATTGGGTTCAGTATTCTAAGGCAATGATCCTAAAGGTCTCTCTGAAATAATTTTGGAAATTTGGCTAAGCTGGGTCTCTAAGTTATGAATGGCAGCAACATGATTTCTTAAGGTGGCATCTATCCCATGATGCCTATTCCCAGAAACTTTGACAAACTGGGAAATCAAATCTTCAAGAGATTTATTGTTTCCTTAATAAGCTCCTAACCCTTGTGCTGGTGGTTTCTCAACATTGGGTCGGTTCAATTGATTTTGAAAATTGTTGTTACTCCACCGAAAATTTGGATCGTTCCTCCAACCAGGATTGTAAGTGTTATTATAAGGGTCATATTTTTTTCCATAAAATTTATTTAAAAACTCACAACTCTCAAAGGTCATTCCTTCAATAGTTTGGTCAGGAAATTTAGCAACCATAGTCACTTAGGTTTTCCCTACAGATAGATGTTCTACTTTTCTGCTTAGAGCCTCAATCTTAGCAGTCAAGTTAGAAACATCATCAAGTTCAAAGACTCCCCCTGATTTCTCCTTCTTGGTTCTTATAGAAGACCATTGGTAATGGTTATCAGCCATATCTTCAAACAAGTTTAAGCATTCATCAAGAGATTTGTAGTTCAGGCTTTCTTTAGCAACTGCATCAATCAATTGCCCAGCCCCATAGTTCAATCCATTGTAAAAAGTTTGCACCTGGGTCCATTTAGGCAGTCCATGGTGTGAGCATCTTGCCAACAACTCCTTCCATCTCTCGAAAGCTTCATACAATGTTTCAAAATCCATATAGTGGAATGAAGTAATGTCAACTCTCAACTTGGCTGTCCTACAAGGTGGGAAATATTTCCTCATAAAATTTTCAGCCATTTATTGCCAAGTTGAGATGGAATTCCTTGGTAATACATTTAACCATTTCTTTGCATTTCCTCTTAGGGAAAATGGAAATAATCTCAGTTTAATTACATCCTCAGACATACCATTTATTTTGAATGTGTCACAAATTTCCAGAAACTGTTGTAGATGGCTATTGGGATCCTCATCTTGTAAGCCATCTACTGAACCATTTGGATTATGTTGGGCTTAATCTCAAAGTTGTTAATATCAACTCTAGGTCTGTTTATACTAGTATTGGCTCCCTCTAAATTGGGTCTGCAGAAGTTAATAAAATGGTTCTAGGTGTGGTTCTCCCTATTTTTGTTCAAACACCCTCCTGAACTTCTCCGTGGTCAATCATTTTTGGTGGTTTGCTATTCTGACCTATACGTTGTGGTTTTGGATCAAATGGAAACAAGATTTTAGATTGACTCCTAGTTATATGCCTACATTTTATTTGAGAATAAATCAGAAGAAAAAACAAAAATATACAAAAGATAAACTAATTAAAGAATAACAAATAAAAGAATAAAGAAATAATAGGGAAGGAACAAACGGAAATAAACAAACAAATATGTACGGGATCAAAAAAGTATTTACAATAAAAGAATTAAAAGAATTAAAGAATTTTAAAAATCTAAAACAAAACAAAAATATGCATAACAGGATATATACAGAAGAAGGTACAGAAGAAAGGTTAGTTCATTAGAGAATATGTACAGATTTTAACAAATATATACAAAAGGTATTTACAAAATTAAAGCGGCTAGAACAATAAATAAAAATCAATCTCTACTATTGCCCTATTGGGCTTCAAAAATTGAATCCAACACCATTTCTCGGCAACGGCGCCAGAAAACTTAGTTGTGTTGTTAATAAAAAGTGATTTGTGAAATTCAAAGCTCAAATTCCACTGATCATTAACCGAGTTTTTCAAATTTATAAATATTTTCTAAATCAACAACTATAGTCTCACAGGGCAAGTGCACCCATCAACTGTAGAATAGTAAATGATTTAGGTCGGTCCCAAGGGAATGATTGGCATCTAGTATACTCTCAATCCCATTAAATTTCTAGCCAAAGAAAAGATTTAGAAGGTCATAAAGAAAGATAAACTAAACTAGGTTAGAAATATTAACAAGCGTTTAATGGGCAAAATAAGAAATAAGCCTGTAAGTTCTATGGAAAAGATAGCTCGGGTTACTTCATCAATTCCTTATCGAACTGATTTCTTAAGGACAATAGCTTCTTAAAAGCTATTTGAAATGGTGTGTTTATACCGTCGGATTCTCTAAATTAAACTAAAGCTTCTCTCGAAGTCAGTAATTCTAAATCTAAGTAAAGCTAATAATATGAAATTTTAATTAGATTCGCATAAAGAATAGGAATCCATTGTTTTAAAAAGACAACTCAATGAAATTTTGAAACAAATGACAGAAAGTCTTCATCCATTCCTCGGCAAGAGGTGGTTAGGCTCGACTCCATTAGCAACCATAGATCTATTCAATTGAATGATCTCTCGATCTATTTAATTGAAATCAATCGTGGATCTAAAAGAATGCACCATTCCTTTAAAAACCACAAATTAATTTCAAGTTACTCATTACAAACACCCGATCAAATTTACTTGAAAACGCATTTGAAATTAGACTAAATCAAGAATTGGATTCGTAATCCCTAAGCTGTAGAAGTTTGTTTCTCCATGGATTTGTCAAAATAAGCATAATTAAGAAGAAATAAAACAAGTTCAAAAGATGAATCAATTAATTGCTCAGAAATTCATAGAAAATTACAAACAATAGGTTAAATTGATTTTACCCAGAAAATAAAGGAAATTTTCAAGTAAAAAGAAATAGAAATTCTTTTACCCAAAAATCCTTTAGAAATCTATTCTACATTAATACTGATTTACACTGTTGATATATACTTTATAATGCACGCTTGCACATTTATTTATAGACTACTTGGTATAGAAAGCATGACCATTTTATTTGACATGTGACAGATTCGGCAAATCCTCTCTAACAGAATTTGTAACTTTTAACGCACGTATGTGATCTGTGAAAACACTTATCGTGGGTCACGTGCTTTATTGATCGAGGCTTGTATTCAACAAGATCAGGCTCAACTTCAGGGAGTTCTTAAGTAAACTGTGCATTTTTATCCATTACTCTATCGAGGGTAAAATTGAGAGGGTCGAAGGTTTGAAAAATTGGTCTGACAACATAATTGTCGAGGGTCAAGTTTTGAGGCTCGACAATGTATTTTCTTCAGGATGATGCTCGATCGCTTCGACTGAAGTCGAGGGTCATGTCGAGGGCTTGCATTTGAGGCTCGATAGACTAATTTATGCCGTCTTCATTATCTGTTTTGGCCTCGGTTATTTCTTTTCAAGGCTCGACTTCTGTATTTTTTACTTTAATTGTTGTTTTTACTACAAATCTACATAAAAACACTCGTTTGCTCCTTAATTAGTTTTAAAACAACATTATTTATCAAAAGCATGATTTTTGCAGGATTCTATCAAAAATTCTTAGCGAATTAAGCTCAAAATCCTATGATAAATATAGAGTAAAAATGACCTATCATTATGTAACTTCATGAATCTTGTCTTTGCTTTATTCCATGCTTATGCATGATATTTCACGTAATGTTATTTTTTGTTGGTAGTGTTTCTTTAACTTGGTATCATATCATAATATGACTAACTTATGCACTTTAAGGGATATAGGATTCATGTAGTAGTACATTATGTGGTATGACTTTACACATTAAATTCAAAATTTCTTTCTTTTGTAAGTAAAGACTTTTTGATTTTACGAAAATTGTTAAGGTAGTATCACCCACTACTCAACCATTCTACCATATATGTCGAGTAGTACATCATACTTAGACAAAATTTGTATAAGTGCATTATGTCACACACTTAGTAAATTTTTACAATTACAAGCTGCATGCTATAACATGAATAAATAGCACACTCAAGAGATAACTCTCTTACTAAGAGATAGCAACATACAAATATAACATATGATCAAAACGATTAATGTAAGAGTCATATAAAAGCAAGAACATATTATTCAAGTCATCATCATTGATCATGCTATTGCTATTACATATGAAATTCTTTTACATATTGGAAATTTATAGGGGTTGTAATAGCATCAGTTTTTAGACTGATGAGCTTGCAATATTCATTATCATGGACTTCATGTATAACGAAGAGACCTTTCCATTTTGGCGTGAACTTTGGTGCTAGTTTACCTTGACGCATGTGCTCGACTGCACGAAGTATAACATTACCTTTTTGAAATGATCTTTTCTTCACCAATTGATCATAGGCTATACCAAACTTATGTCTGTAGTTGATCAAATTGCTTTTGGCCATGCCCCGCCTTTCATCTAAGGCTTCTAAATCTATCATGCATAAAGTGTTTGGTTCAATCTCGGCATTGATTACTTATCGTGCTGAAGGGATCAAAACCTCTACAAGCATAACTACTTCAGCACCATACACTAGTGAAAAAGGTGTCGCTTGTGTTGGTCATCGCTCCGAAGTCCTATAAGACAAAGGTGCTAGAGGCAATTTATCATGCCATTCCTTATGGTTGTTGTGTACCATGCGACTAAGCACTTTCAAAATGGTCTTATTTGTGTCTTCTGCTTGGCTATTACCCTTTAAGGTATTAAGGGGCAGACATAGACGTGATCAATGATATACGATTCCAACAATTGTTAAACATGTGAGTTAATGAAAAGAGTACCATTATCTAAAAAGATGTGCTTTGGAATCTCAAATCTACATATAATATTCTCTTTAATGAATCTTGCAACTATTGGTCCTATCGCCTTCTTTAAAGGAACAACTTCTACCCAGTTAATAAAGCATTTGGTTTCAGCCTAAATCCAAATGCAACCTCTAGACAGCGGGTGAATGGGACTGATAAGCCGAATGACCAAGTATGAAAAGGCCATGAGGTTATCAAACTATGGAGTGTGACAGAGGCATGAATCACATCCCCATGTTGTTGGCAAGCAACACACTTCTTAACAAAATTACAAGTGTATGATTCTATGGTTGGCTAATAGTACCTCATGTCAAGTAGTTGGTAATATAGCTTTCTTGTACCTTAATGCCACAGTCCCCAGCATGTACCTTAGCCAACATTTATTCTGTTTCAGGAGGTGTAATTCATTTAAGAGCCTTTCCCATGAATGAAACTCTGTACAACTCGTCTTCATGCATCAATTACTTTTGTGCTTTTCTTCTCACAATTCTGGTGTCTGTACTATTAGTTGGTAACACATTATTTTTCAAGTAGTTGATGTGCAGACGACACCAATCTCCAACAATTGCCGCAAAATTACATTCTTTCACATTAGGTAGCTCGGAGCATTTGGGATAATGCATTTACCTAATGCTCCTACCATCGAAGGTTAGTAGTAACTTGCATGTTGAATACAACAATACAAAGGAGGATCTTCTTCTCCACACCAATTCTTATGGTACTTGTCTAATTTGAGACAAGCTTGTTTGACATAAATGTATCGCGATTGAATACCCTCCGGTCCTTTGAAATATAAGGCACCATTGATGTGAACAAAATTCTTCAAAGTCATAATGGAGGCCGCATTGGGCTGTGCTATTCGTGTCTTGATATCGACGCACCAGTTATCTCTCATTTCCTTATCTTCTTCTAAAAATTGCAAGGTTGTGCAAGGGATGGTTTTTCTTAATAACTTCGATGTTTAAACTTTCATCTGAGGAACGCATTGGAATCTTAGATGCTAAGGTTGCCAATGCATCTACATAACGATTCGTAGACTGATTAGTATGATCATATCTTACCACTTTGAATTTTCCAATTAGAGCTTGCACTATAGCCCTAAAAAGTGCAAGTGTTGGCTTCTTGAGGCATACTTACCATTGCTTTGCTTAATGATCAAATTTAGTCACTGCATATGCGTTGGTAAACTACCCACTTCCAAAGCATAAATGAGTCCAACAATAATACCTTATACCCAGCTTCATTATTGGCAATGAAAGTCGAATTTAAATGCCAAGGGTATTTCTTGGCTATTAGGTGATGTTAATATGACTCCTACCCCCCAACCTTAACTTCCTAATGAACCATTAAACTAGAGTGACCACTCTCCTTCTGTTTCAATCAGAGTGATCTTCATGAAATTCGCCGATATGGTATCTGTGATCACATCTTCACTTTCATTTGAAAATGACCGAGAGGTCAGCTAAGGCTCATGACTTAATAGCTTTAGAGTTTGTATTGAAGTGTCAAACTTCCTAAGAAGCAACAAACACTTTGCAACATGCCCAAACAACGCTAATCATGACAAAAATACTTGATTAATCTATTAAGTGACAAGATTGATGTTGTGCTAAAGAGTGATGCAACTTTTGAATGAAATACTAACGCGACATAATACTTTTCATAAGCTTGGTATTTAACCTTGATTCCTTGAAGCGGACGACTTAAATAGTAAGATCAACCGTTCTTATCCATTTTTTTTATGTAGTAAGGCTCCAATGGCTTATTAGTTGAAGCAAGATACAAAATCATCCAAATACCTTCACACACATGGTCATAGTATGAGAAGAAGTAAGAATTCCTTTATTCTTTGAATTGCATCCTTGGAACTTATTCCTATTCAATGCAACTCCATTTTTCATAAGCTATGAAGGGATACGAGATCTCCGCAAGTGCAGGCATGAATCGCCTAATATAAAAAACTTTTCCCATAAAGTTTTCAACTCTTTCAAAGTAATACAGAGGTATAGACACTATAACTTGTATCTTTGTGGGATCAACATCAATTCCCTCCCTATGGACAACAATCCATGGAAATTCTTGAAGCAACTCCAATAACACATTATAGAGGATTTATGCGAAGCTTATATAATTGACATCGTTTAAAAACCTTCCAAAGATGAACCAAGTGATCAAATGCGTGCTTTGATTTCACAACTATGTTGTCTACATAGTCTTCCGTGAAATCATGTATCATATCATGAAATATGGCTACATTACTCTTTGATAAGTAGCACCAACATTCTTGAGCCTAAAGGCCATGACGGTGTAATAAAAATTCTCAATAGGTGTTTGAAAGGCAGTACATTCAACATCCCCAATTGCTATCTTAATTTGATTATATCCGCTAAAACCATCTATAAATGAAAACAATTCATGCCCAATGGTGATATCTTGCAAGGTGTCTATATTTGGCAAAGGAAAATCATCTTTAGGATAAGCCTTGTTCAAATCTCAAAAATCCACACATACTATTATTTGACCATTCTTCTTCCTTATAGATACGACATTTGTGAGCTAAGTAGGGTGCTCAATTGTTTATAAAGCCTGCATGAAGCAACTTCTCAATTTCCTATTTGGTTGAACGTCCACCTTAAGATAGAAAACTCGTTGTCCTTGCTTAATAAGGGCTATACTTAGGTGATATTAGCCTATGCACTACAAGACTAAGTCTAAATCTAGCATTTTATCATATGCTAAGCGAACACATTTCTAAATTCTCTTGATAAATCAATGAGATGACTCTTGAAATTTTGTAGCAAATCTTTTGATTAAAAATTGGGCCACAGTAATCTCTATCGTGTTAGATCTAATTCCTCAATTTCCTCATTTTGTGCTTTATTTGATCCTGCCATTATTAAGGCAGGCTAGAGTTTTTTTGAATTGGACAGTATCCGAAGAAGAATAAACCCCCTCAGACCCCAAAACTGTCATAAGAGGTATATTGTTCACCTATTCTCTCTAACATAACTTTTAAAAGCATAAGGGTTTATTTTCCTCTTATCTCCATGATAACCATGCATCTTCTCTTCTTTTGTTGATCCTCTTGAACTTCTTCACTGTAGGTAATAGTACACCTAAGAACTTGTAATAACGTCTCACCTTTGTTAACATATTCATTGAAGAAGGAAAATTCGATGAATATGACTCATCACGCTCAAAGGGTTCTTTGTAGTAGGGATGAATATATCCTTTTCGTTCCAATGCTTTTGGTGAATTGTGCATTGTCAAAGGTACTAAATTGTGATCGTGTAGTCACTTTATACCTATCAAAAGATGATAGGACAAATGTGCGTCAATCACGTGAAAAGTAATGGTACCATGAATAGACCCAATATTGAGATCAACATTAACTCTTGCAACCGTTTTTGTTGCAGTATGACTAAAGCCATTAACTAAAACTAATTGCTTCACTAAATGATGATGATTAATATCAACAGCCTTAAATGCAGTCTTCGGCATGATGTTTAGAGAAGAACCAGTATCAATGAACGTCCTCTTAACCGGATAGCCATTAAGTATACCTTCTGCATACAATGGTCGATTGTGATTAGAGTTATCTATGCACATATTGGCATCAGTGAATAAGATTGCATTTTCATGTGCTGGAGCCATCCTTTTGATGGGCTGTGCTGCGCTACATTACACTCGATGTATGATCCCTCAGAAATTCGCTCAAGTGTAGTTGCTACTGCAACCCTTACCTTCTCATCAAAACAATCGAACAAACAAGCTTCTAAAATTGGAGGTTTTCAAAGTGTTGCAATAATGGGAGCACGATCATTTTTCAACTTCAAGTTGCTTCCTCTTGTCTTACGCCTCTCCAGGTGATTATTATCGCTTCTACAGTAGCAATCATGAATAATGATATAACACACCATGTGATTATTAATCACTAGTAGTAGATTATTGTTGATGTCACTATTCTCAATAATGAGCTCTCTATTCTGCTCTCTTTCATTGAAGATCCTTTTAAAGCAAGCTAATCTCTAGTAGGATTCCCCATTTCTGTGAAACTATAAAATTTAGGATCATTCTTCTCCTTTTGGGTTGGTAAGCACTCTATTATTAGGAGTTTGAGATTTTCATCCTTCAACCACTGATCTTGCATAGCATGCACCATTCCCATTGAGCAAGATATGTCAGTGTTTCCTTTACCCTCTCATGTCCAGACTTTTCAACTTTTAGTTTCTTCCCATCTTTGAAATCCTCGCTTTGAGTCGCATTCACAAATGGTGCCTTTTTGTTAAACTTCATATTTCTTCCTCTTTATCATGCAACAAAATTATTGGTTCTTTGCGCATTCTCAACCAAAGTGGAGAATGAGGGTAAGGAAAGATTTTCCAGATGCATCGCATACTCGATGAACATACTTTGGATGAAAATCTTCACTAACTCTCTTTCATCACATATGTCTTAAATATCTAATGAATGCTTCCTAAAGCACTTAATATAATCCATCAAGTCTTCCTTAGGCTTCTGGTGAAACCGTCCCATATCAGTCAAGGTCACTCGTTCTTATGTGGAGAAGAACTTCTCTAGGAACATTTTGCATATAGTTGCCCTTGAATCTACTGATCCCGGGGGAAGATTGACATATTAGGTATACGCTTTCTCTGTGTGGGATTCAAAAAATTTTGTTAACTTCAAGTCATCATCAAACCTGCAAACCTCTAGTATTTCAATGAACTTTAACAAATATTCCTTAGCAATTCCCTTCTTACCATTAAAGCATGAATTTAGGGCTTACATAATCTCGAGAACATGGCTTAGCATCAATAAATTGATTTTATGGAAGCTTGAGATCCAATACTCCTATATCAGCTTTCTTTTAGATACATGTCTAAATCTTCCTTCGTGACGGTACCTTTAGGAGTTAAAGTAGTAGCTTCAATTGGTATAGTTAGGGTATTAGTCTAGAGTTGAGCTATATTGGGTTAAGTAATAGGTCCCCCAATAACAACCTGTGGTGTATCTTATGAGGATGAAGATACTTCAAGTTGAATATGTGATGCAGGCTGGGAGGATGAGGAACCCCCGAGTTGAATTCTTTTGTTCTTTACTTAAGGTGTAGGCAGTTGTGTAACTACAGGCTTTAATCAAGGGACTTGCTCTCCAACTCTAGTAAGATCTTGTTAGAGGCAGAAAGGGCATGCGCGGGTTAAGGTGCTTGAGGTGCTTGGGAAGCGCATTGTTGCGTAGCAATAATAAGGATCAACAAAGTTGCGGCCTATGTCTTTGTAGCAATAACAATTATACGAAGCAAGTATTGAGCAAACAATGTCATGAATTAATGGAATTGTCTCATGGACTCTTACATCGATTGATTGACTTGCATAACATATAGGATCATAGCACACCAGGTTGAGTACCAGTAGGTTGGTTAACATCCTCAAGTGATGGCATGTCATGCTTAGCAACCTTAGGATTAGCATCGGGTTCTTGAGTCGTACCCTCACTGGGGTCGATAGGTTTCTTTCTTGGATGCACCATTTATGCAAGTATCGATTTCCCTCTTTTCCCAGTGGAGTTGCCAAGAATGTGCGGGTAAGGATCCAATTAAGACAATCATGTGCATTTCTAGCAACTATCGCACTACACATGACCTATGGAAACAACGATCAAGAGAGAATTGTGTAGGAAGGAGGAGTAGGCAGTATCAGTAGGCTCTAATACTCATGTGATAGGTAAAGGAACTATAGAGCATCAACCTCACTAAATATCACAAGATCGTATGCATTCTTGACTAAATCAAGCGATTGATTCATTAAGGTAGAAATTCGACAGCATTACGGCATTTGTCCAAGATTTCTAACTATCTAAATAAAGTGGGAACTAAGAGTATTTATAAAGAAACTAGATGTTGATGTCATCCGACCAATGGTTAAGATGAGTCCCTCTTGTAATAGATAAAGAGATAGGCTCTTTTATGGACCTAGGCCCATTAAGGTCTTCATTTGTAATATGTGTGAGACAATCTAAGAAAGGCTAGAATTAGGAAGGCCAATTCCAATGGGCTGCACTCCAAGCTAACTATACCAAATCTCCCTTTGACATCCCAATAAACTAAATCTAACTCTTTAAGCCCTGTCACCATAGCTTAGAGAGTTAAACCTGAAAAAAAAAAATTAAGCTCAAAGCCTTTGTAATCAAATTCATACATCTTCAAAAATCACACTATTACACTTATAACTTCGGCACAACACAACTTAACTTTCTTAAGCCTAGTATATGAGTTTCCAAACTCTTACCATGCAAATTTTTCCTCTCTTCCTTATAGGTAATGTATCGAAACCGTAATTTGATACTTGAATCTTATGCTTTTACTCATCTATGTCTAGCAATGGTGTTTTGTGATTAATGCAAGGTAAAATCACAATTCATCTTAGATGTGCCTTCGAGCTAATGGCCGAAGCTCCTCAAGACTTAACTTTACAAGAAGGGTTTCGATGCCTTCTCTCTCTTTCTTTCTTGTATTTATACTTCTCAATTATACTTGTAATTTTTGTTGTTTGATAACATAAAGAAGTTATTCTAGTTCAATGATTTGTTAAACTAGTCATATCAACTAATTTGATAACATTCGCTACAACAGATCTGAACTCAGTATTTTTTTATGAAACATAGTAACCTTTGAATCTTGTTAACAGCTGTCGTGTCCTTAGCTCTCTATTTGTAACATATTTCTCCCCTCTAGGAAAAAAGAGCCTTGTGCTTAAGGTCAAAATTATTGTATCCTAATTTGAATTCAGATAGATCCTCCCAAGAAGTATTTTTTAAGGAAATGACAGTCCATTGCACTAAAATTTGAGGCACTAACTAAGTTCCCCGCTTTAGTTGTCGAGATCCCATAATAGCCAATGGCTGAATAATAGGATGTGTCTCATAAGTATCCTTAAGTAACTCAAATGATGCATCAAAATGCTCTGTTGTCTTTTTTAAGTACTAAATAATGAAAAAACATTGTGAATCCTTGCTCCTTTGGGTAACTCTAGCTCACAACAATAGATCCTATAGCCTTAAAAAATTTATAGGACCATATTACACTTAGATAGCTTAAAAATCTACCTGAGGATAAAGTTTTTTTATATGCTATAAACATACAAAATACAAATTAACCCAAGCTAAATACATCTCAGGTCTATGTCTATCAACATAAGCCTTCATTCTTGCTTGTGCAGCAAATAAAAGATTTATGAGTAAATAAAAGTCTCGCCCCGATCCACTAATCAACCACAATAGCATCCAATTTCATAGAACCCCATACAAAGGTAGCAATTGTAGGAGGTTTTCTACCATATACTACTTCAAAGGAGTGGTGTTCACACCCCCATGAAATGATGTAATAAGAGTATTCCGCCCATGCACATATTTTCCAATAGAAGGTTATCCATAACAAAGCAATGTAGGTATTGCTAAATCACTCCATTCAAGACTTCTATCTAACCATCTGTTTGTGGATGGTACACATTGCTATACTTGAGTTGTGTCCTATTCTATCTCATGAGTTCTTTCCAAGAGTGACTAAGAATAATATAGTCCCTGTCTGGCACTATTGTTCAAAGAAAACCATGTAAACAAACTACTACGTTGACAAATAATTGTGCAACCTTAGTAGCATTAAAATTCAAAGGTAATGTACCTAGATCTTAGATGGCAATACTTGAGGAGCCTATCCATTGCTATAAAGATCACAGTACAACCTTGTGATAGCTGTAAACAGGTAACAAAGTCTATTGATATCTCCTCCTATACTCTCTTTGGTAACCGACAGTAGTGCTAATAGTCGTTATAGGACCCTTGTGATGTACTTCACTTGTTAGCATACACAGCATTGGGACACGTAATCTCTAATGTTCTACTTCATACCTTTCTAGTAAAATTGAGATGCAATATGTTTATGTGTTTTTAGGAAACCAAAATGTCCTCTAGCTGAATTTTGGGGAGTCATAAAATTCTTTCAAGATTATTGGAATTAATGTTGATGTAGGAAACAAGAACAAACGTTGTTGGTAATACAACAGTCTAGTTAGCCATTGTAACTTAAGCTTCCTATCTATGCCACTAATATGTTCTTGAAATTCAAGTAAATTATCATAGTCTTCCTTCAGTGTAGACACCAAAGCCAAAGAGGGCATAGATATATGTAGGTATTGATTATAAAATTTTCTAGAAAGTGAATCAACCACCATATTTTATTGTCTAGGTTTATACGCTATAGAATAACTATAGCTGAGCAACTTCACCATGTATTTTTTTCTATTATGGCATTTAGATAACCTGCAATAGTAATTCCTTAAGATTCCCATGATCAATACATATTAGAAAGTGTGCCCTTAATATGTATTGTAGCCATTTACAGATAACTTTTACCAGGGCATGCAATTCTCTAATGTAAGTTGAAGCTCCAGTCAAATATGAAGGAAACTTTGTGCTAAAATAAGCAATAAGCTTTTCCTCTTGCAATAATACTGCTCCCATACCAAAAGCTAAGGCATCTGTCTTTATAACGAATTGTTTTGTAAAATCCAGCAGTGTGTGAATAGGAGCCAAAATCAATGCATTCTTCAATTGATTGAATGCTACATTTACTGAATTACTCCACTAAAATTGATCCTTTTTCAACAAGTCAGTAGTGGAGCGGCTATAGATGCATAGCCTTATAAACCTCCTATAATACCTTGATAAACCCATGAATGCCCTCTATTGCTTGGCTGATTTATGTGTCTTCTAGTCCTTTACAACTTGAATTTTAGATGATTTCATGCTTACTCCGACTTTAGACACCATATGTCCTAAATATTCAATAATGTCTACTCCAAAAGCACATTTTGACTTTTTAACATAGAAATTATGTTGATGTTCAAAACTTTGTAATCTATGCATAATCTCCATGTGCTATCCTTTTTTTAACTAATAAAGTAGGGGATGAAAATAGGCTACTGCTGTATTGTATAATTTCTTGCTCCAGCAGCTCCTTCACTTGTTTCTCAATATCACTTTTCTAAAAGTGAGGATATCTGTAGGGTCAAACATTGATAGGAGAAACACCATGTTGAATATGTATTCAATGTTACACATTTCTGTTTAGAGGCAATGATGAAGGGGTATCAAATATGTAAGAGAATCTACCTAATGCAATATCTAATAATGGATTATTGGTAGTACTCTCTGACTTGTTATCCTTATGAGCCATTAAATGAAAGTAAGATGCAATAGCATATACTTTTATCACCCTCTGCAATTGTACACATGAAATCTAGTTAGCCATAACATTTTGCTCTCCTAGTAACATTATAGATTTACCTTGATATTTAAATATCATTATCAATGCATTGTAATCTATAGTTACTAGTCCAATATGCTTCAACCACTACACCCCCAATATTATATTAGCTCCTTCAATAGGAAGTACATAGAAAGTAGCTAGGAAGTTGAATCCCTGAATATTCACTTCGACATCTAAACATAAGCCCTCACATTACAATTTTAGACCATTGCCTATCATCACATTAAATTTATTAAATGCAACAATAGGAAGGCCCATAAATTTTGCTACTCTTTCTTGCATAAAATTGTGCATGCTACCTAAATCAATCAATACTAACAATAGTTTGTGAGCCACTACTCCTTAAACCGTAAAGTTTTAAGAATTATATCTCTTGTCATAGCATTATAGGAAATAGTTCCAGAGTTTAACATACAGTTTTGTTAGATATATTCATTTACATTCTCATGTGGTGCTACTGCATTAGAAAGTAAAAGAAGGAATTTTGTTTTGAACTTGTGATTTCTACTGAATTTTTTGTTGCAATTAAAGCATAAACCCTTCTCGTGTATGAGCATTTCTGTTTTGGGGTTAGGTAAGGTTTGTGTTTAGTTAAATTGAAGGGAAGATGATTTAGTAGTGTAATATGACGAAGATGAAGGTTGGGTAAATTTAAAAGTATGTTATTGATCATTATACTTGTCTTCATGCATTCGTGCTAACCACATTGCATCAACTAATGTTTGAGGTCTAGATATTTGTACCTCACATCTTAATACAGGTTTGAGTCTAGAAATGAAATAGCTCATTAAGAATGATTTATACAGGCCTATTGTACTTTTTGACAAGGCTTCAAACTGAGTTTGATACTTAGATACTGATGATTGTTGCGTCAACTTAGAGAAAAAGCATTGAACATCCTCATAAGCTGAGGCTCTAAATCTTGATGGCAACACATCAACAAATTTCTACCATGAACTCAATTGCTTATTTCTATACATCAACTGGTACCATTGAAGGGCATCACCTTCAAGTGCGAATGAAGCAATCGTAATTCTCTTCTCCTCCTCAATACCATGAAAGGTAAAGAACTATTCATTGAATATCCAGCCAAGCACATCTGCTCCATAAAACTTTGGGATCTCTAGCTTGATCCCCTTAATAAATGATTCACCATTTGAAAATGATGAATCAAGTGAGTTATGATTTGAATGATTACTCTGATCTTGCTTCCGATTCTGTTCAAATCTATCCATTCTTAAACTCAGTTGAGTCAAAGAATCTTGGATGTTGAGTAAAGCATCTTTGAGACTATCCATATAAGTGTATTCTTGAGCTGTAATTGATGGAGCCAAGTGGACAAGAGATTCAAAATATTACACTTATAACTCCAACCCAACCTAACTCAATTTTCTTAACTCTAGTATATATGCTTCTAAACTCTTACAGTGCAAAGCTTGCCTCTCCTCCTCATAGGTAATGTTCCGAAACCTTAATTTGACACTTGAATCTTATGCTTTTACTCAACTACATTTAACAATGGTGTTTGATGTTTAACACAAGGTAAAATCATAACTTATACTAGGTTTGCCTTCGAGCTAATGGCCAAAGCTTCTCAAGACTTAACTTTGTAGAAAAGTTTTAATGCCCACCCTTTCTTTCTTTCTTGTATTTATACTTCTCAATTACAGTTGTAATTTCTATTGTTTGATAGCAAAAAGTAGTTATTCTACTTTAATGATTTGTTAAACTAGTTACATCGACTAATTTTGATTACATCCACCACAGTAGATCTGAACTAAGTAATTTTTTATGAAACATAGTAATATTTGAATCTTGTTAAAATCAACAATTTGCCCTTAGGTAGGATTTCAATTAATGCACTAGAAAAGGGAGATTACAACTCAATCCCAGTTCTTAAAAAGAATTTACATGTTTATCTATAGTGTTTTTTTTTTTCAATGATTGATGGTTAAAAAATGTTATATGTGAATATATTATTATGTATTATATATGTTAACTATTGAATGTGTTATGTTTTATGAATTATACCAAATTCATAGAATATACCATGTTGAGATATATATATATATATATATTTATAAGTTAATATAATATATATTGAATATTAATACACACTATGGCATACGTTTAACTATTATATACATTTACCTCTTCGCTTTGCCAAAAGGAATAAAACTGCAATAAAATTGTTATTTGAGCTGGTCATTTATGACTCAACCTATGAACCTAGACACAACACAATTATAAATGGGTTTAGGTAAGCGAAAGTCAACACAAATAATAAATAGGTCAAACCTAGAAACAACACGAATTGAAATGTGGGCCTAAACCTGTTTACAAACCTGCAAACTCATTAAAATATAATGTCATTGTCTTATATTCTTATCTTGTTAAATTACAATATCATTAGCCTTAATTAAATGACAAAATGAAAAATTTTTCACATAAGAAACACAATACATATGTATAGCATATTATAAATTATATAGTAAACACACATATAACATATAAAAAATATAAATCTTATTTAACTTCTAATAATGGGTTAGTGTCATGAATAATGCTTGAAATCTAGCAAAATATAAAGTTAGGTACCTAAACATTGAAATAATCAATTTAGTATTCGAAAGAACTTTTCATGCACATCTATAGTCAGATTCGCTAACACCGTCATTTTGCGACTTTTTTTAACATTATAATAGAAGTATTATTGTCGTACATGAAAAGTTATTTTAGATACTAAATTGATGAATTTTGAAGTTTAAACACCTAATTTTATGTTTGCCAAAGTACAACTACCATTCGTAACATTTATCCTATAGTAAAATCTATAGGTTATCAATATGTAATCTATATATTGTATAAAAATTATGCACACAACATTATAAAAATTTATACATATAAAGTGGATAGATTATATATAATACATATATAACTTATAGAATACATATAAAATATAAATTACATATATAACATAATATTTAATTATATATATTTCACTTAACATAGGTATAGCAAATATTCATAACGTCTATGAGTATAAATATACTAATCTATACATGTATAAGATCTATAGGTTATAAATATATAATTTTTATGTTATATATGTGTATATGTGTTATAATTCAATTGTTAAATAAATTGTATATGCTATATATTATATATATATATATTTGTATGTATGTTATAAAATATAGATTATATATCTACATTGAATTATAGATTTTTTATTAATAGTTATAGTTTGTAAAATATATATAAATAAATGTATAACTTAAAGAGTATATACAAACTATAAATTATGTATGACATATATTATATAGATATATATATATATCTTATTATGTGTATGTATAAAATATCCATGCATACATTAAATCTATAGGTTATAAATATAGAATACATATGATATATATGTTACAATTTATTTGTTATAAATTGAATATGCAATATATGGAGTGAAATTGTGTCTACCATCCTTAAATAAAAGAATACAAGATACAAATTAAGAGAAAAAACTTACCAAAATACTAATATTATATCGTATTTAGAAGTTCAGATACATATATTTCCACATGTATCGCATTTCGATCATGCAATATAGTAATGTACTCCCCAAACTTATAATAAAAGCTATATCGCATTTCCAATCGACTACATATCATTCTTTATGAAACGAAGCGTCTTTTTGGGTGAAGAAGAAAGTTTTGAAAATTCAAAGCATGGTGTTGGTGCACATAATTTTCATGCAAGAAGAATGGTGATGTATCTACAGCTATGAATAGTAGCATGTACTAGACAGCAATGAGTAGCAGCATGTACGATGGTGTAGTTGTGAAGGAGCGATGTCTATTTGGGAGTGGATGTAGTTGGCAAACCCATGTGAAGTGTGACAGAGGAAAGATAAATACGTTAGGAACGTGGTGTTTTTTTGTTAAAATGAATAACACGTATATCGCACGTTTGAAGTGCAACGCATGTAGAATCTCTTTAACTTATGTCCTATCTATGATATAACATTGGTATTTATGTAGTATTTTTATCCGTTTTGTATTTATGTAATTTTCTCAAACTAATAGCTAAACATGAAATCATCTCGTCATATGTGTGTTCGCAATATATATATATATATATATATAGATTATATGCATAGTTGTCAAAATCGTGAGTCAAAATACGATTTAAGGAGTTTTATGATTTTATTTTTTTTCTTAATTAAAAATAGATGCAAAATTATTTAAATGCAAATTTTAGGTAAAAATATGAATTTAGGTATACGATTTTACATGTTTATGGTTTTACTAGTTTTGCATGATTTTAATGATTCTACAACTTCTATACATTCAAGTGAATAGTAAAATCATAATTTTGACAACCATTATATGTAACGTATCATCCAATTTTGTATTAGTATATAATATAAATGACATATGTAATGTATAGATTATGTACCATGTATAAAGACATATCATATATCATTTGGCAAAAAAAAATACGTATCATATATATCACATGATATGGTATTAGTTTGATATATATATATATATATATGTATATATAACACATGTAGGTGTTATAAATAAAATTAAATATATCATGTGATGTATCTCATGTCATATGTTAAAGTCACATTTTATAATATATGACCCATAAGTGATAAATAATATTTTGTTATTTGTGTTTACTATAATACTATAAGTGTGGAGTTAGAATTATAATATATTCTATAATACATGTAAATATTATATATAAAAACATTCACACGTCTTCAAACTTCAATACATGCAAGCTTATATTAAAATGAAATACAATGTATTATTATTATATATATCATACTTTAAATGATATTGTGACACATGTTAAATATATTATGAGGCAATTATCACATTTGATACCTAGATTTTACCTATTTTACATATAATGTATTATAATTAATTACAACATTGGCGTACCTTGTTAATATATATGCATGAATATATTTAGTACACATGGTATGCCTATGTTGTAATTAATATAATGTATTATATGTTATATAATAAATAACATATATTATGTTATGTTTATATGCTGGGTGTAACATGTATGTAGATATTATTATGCAATATACATATATTTATATTAGTTATATTACATAAATAATAGATTTTTTTTATTAATGGTGGAGGGAATCAATGTTTTTATGGAAGATGCTAAAACTACTCAAACTACTTAGGTCAACAAGAGAAGAGTGTTGTTTCAAATAGTGAATTCTTAAAAGAAAGGAGTCAAATACATACAGAACTGGCCAGGTTATTGAGTCATGCAAAGTACCAAAAAAAAAAAAAAAAGACCTACTTTCAAAGTTATTGAAAGAAGGTGGAGGAGGGAGTTCGAATAGTAATTCACTAAATCAAAATAAATATGACTGTTATGGAATCAATACTTCTCATTATGAATCTCGGTATGTATGAATTTTCAAAATTTCTTTCAATATGTGATCAAGAGTATTTGAAGGCTCATGTTAAAAAATAATTACTGTTAAGAAAAACAACTTTCTTAAAAGAAGCACTATCAATAATTAAATCAAGACAAGTGACTTTTTCAAAAGATGCTCCATCAACTAGAATATCCCTATAATTTAACTATGAATAATAATAATGATGATGATAATGATAATAATAATAATAAAACTTGGAATTATAGGTGGATTTGAATATTTAATCTTTTTTTAAGTAGTTTATACTAAAGAAAAAAATGCAAAAATACCCTATAAACTTTATGGGTGGCATATATCGACCCCTAAATTATGAAAGTGAAAGTGTGTCAATAGCATTAGTGGCATCTCTTTGATAAGTCACAGGTTCAATACCCCCCCGGCGTTGTAATGGCCAAAAAAAGAATTATGAAATTGTTTTTGACCTCTTGAGTTATAAATGATTTGCAAATAAGGACATCTTGTCCTTTTGTGTCATTCCCTATATAGATCCCCTATAAGAATTATGTACAAAAATGTACACTTTGAATAGTAAAAATTTTATACTTTTTGATAGAAAAGTACAAAACACCTTAATTGTAAATTGTTTTTGCATTTTACTTTTATATTAAATGACAAGTTACTTAACTATAAATAACAACTTATATTAACAATAATTAATTTAATTAATAAATATAAACTTATATAATTATAAAGGGTTCAACATGTGTCTATCATTCATAGATTAAAAAAATTACCAATATATAGTTGTTAAATTGCATTTAGAAAATGGGTTAAAGACATTTTATATACAAATTGTGAGTATTGAACGTGAAATCATGTTTGGGTACCATTTCTATATTGCAATTATGAAAAGCGATATACTATTGCTATATATATGTCACGACTTGTTTTTGAGATTTAGCCAGGGCACAAACCAAACTATGATGTCCTTTAGCACTATTGTAAAGAAAATTCAAAACAACTCTCTTCCTCTCCTCTTCTCCTCCACTTATTTACTTCTCACACAAAACCAAACTCTCTCTCTCTCTCTCTACATTTTACCTTTCCACAAATCGCTATCTCCTTCTCTTCATCTTTCCCCGTATGTACATGTGATAAATAGAAAATTATTTATAATTATAAATGACTAAATATCTAAAGTGTTAAGTATAGCAACTACATGTGACTGAATAAAATTATAAGTCAATTCAATTTAATTAGATGTTAAGGTGTACATGATAAGTTAAGGGTACCTTAGCAAATAACTCAACTCACTAAGTAACCTTGCATGCATAAACCTTAACTTTCTCACTCTTCTCTCATTTCTTTGTCAACAAGTTTTCTAAACTCTCCCCATTTTTATCTTCTTCTACAAGCTACTTCTCCCTCTAAAAACTCATTTATCAAAACTCATTCACAAAATACCTATTTCTCTCTATAAATTCCCAATCTAGTATAAACAATAGGATATGATTGGAGAATAAAAGAAGTTTGGGAATTGGATTCTTTGAAGCTTTTTTAATCCGTATGCTAAGTGATAGTAGTAGTGAATTCAATAATTGATTTTTTTTGTTATGCTTCAAGTAACTAAATTCTAACTTTAATAATGAATATGGGTAAAGGTTTGGGATTTTATGAAGATTGAAGTGTCGATGAATCGTTTAGGTGTTGAATTCATGTTTTGATTTGATTTTAATAATTAGATTGTGATTGTGTATATGATTATGTGTTTAGATTAATGCATGCATGTTGAAGATTATTTTGATGCAAATTAATGGATGAATTTATGTTTGAACAAGTAATAACAAATATAAACAAATGCTGGAAATTACGTGTATACATGCACGATTGAAAATTTGATTTGTTAATTGCTTATAAAGACTTGTTAATTTGATTAGTTAAATTGTAGAATTAGATTTAAACAATTATTGGATGAATTTATGTGATTAACAAGCATATCAGATGTAGAATAATTGCTGTAAATTTTAGTTTAGGAGATGATTATGATGTTTAAATAATTTAATTTGAGGTTTAGAAGTATTAGAGTTAAAATAGTAATGATGGTTAATTATTTGGTGAAGATTAAATGAATTTAAATATGTTTTAGTCATTTTGGGTGTTCACAAGATGTATAAATAATAATTATGAAGTTTAAAGATGAATTCTTGAATGTTTATGTTAATATTCAATATTATTAAAAGTGTTATCAATGAAAATTCAAGCTAGATTTTTATTTCAAGCTAAATTCAACATACAATGTGTTTTTCATCAATTTTTTTTTTTATTTTGATTGTTTTTGAAAGTTTTTAATTCATATATTAACTTGAAATTAGTATTATAAACATAAATTTTCACATTGAACATTAAAAGTTCGAATCACGATTGGTTTAAACTTGTAGAAATTTGTTTGATTTTGTTGAATGAGGCTTGATTGTGAAAGCTTATTTATGACCTTTAATTTTATAATTATTTAAAAATAATTTTAATTGGATGTAATAATATTAAAAAATTAATTTGCTGAATACTAAGTAAATAAATAATAAATGGTATGGTTGATGCGAACCATACTGGTACACATTTGAATCAACTCCAAGCATGATTCAAAGGATTGATTCACTTCAATCTATTCACCCTTCAAACTGTTCACTTTCTACAAAATTTAATTAAATAGATTTAGCTAAATAAAATAAAATAAAATAAAGTTTTTGAATTGGTTAAAAATTAAATTGATTGAATAAATAGTGTATAAATTGGTTTTAACCAAAGCCATTAGAATCAAATTGACAAATAAAGCTTCATAGTTCATTAGACTTATAATTATTGAAATTGGACTCTAGTTAAATATAAATTAGTAAATAATTAATCAAATGCATTTGATTAAAAATCAATTAAAAATTAATAAAGAAATTAAATGACAATCAACTGCTTGATATGAAATAGCTTGGTTAACTGAATTGAAATAGAAAATTAATAAATATTTTATTTGTTTATTTTTCTTTCTTTAGTTCTACATTGTTGTGTCATTGGTTATTCAACAAAGAAGTATATTCTATAACAAGTTCCAAATATGTAGTGACTTACATGTTGTTTGTGATGATAAACTTCATAAAATGAAGTAAAACCTAAAGATGATCTAATTAATTGCTTGAGTGTATTTTTTTTTATCATTAATCAGATTCAAAGATTGACAACCTTATGTGGCGGTACCAGCAAGGTGTGCCTAGGCTATCCTTGGTGGCTTGATAGATAACTAATAATGCAAATGGTACCGAGGTTCTGTTTACACAAATTGGTGAGGAGTTATGTAGTATGGTTCACGTTAATAGGGCCAACTAAACTATATTATATAATGGACTGATGTGAGTAAAGATGAGTAACGACTATGACCCTTAGATGATACTACTTACTTAGATGTTCCTACACGGGATATAGGTATACGAACTACCTATATTTACCTCATGGGCAGTTGTTGTTACTTAAGACCCTTATATTCCCTTAGCATGCTATCGGAGTGTGAATGGCCCATTGTTGTTTTGTTGTACTTAAATTACATATATAAATTGTTGATTGTTGTGTTTGCATTAGATTAAGTATGTGTGGTTATTTTTTTGTATGCATGTATTGTTGTTGTACTAGGCTTCAGCCTATTCCCTCTTTTTTAATGCTATGAAGATGGTTTAATATGGATGCTATGAATACATGGACTATGAGTTAAATATCGGTGAGAGACTAGATGGGCTAAATGTTTATATTCGTTGGATGTTGTATTGTTATTTTTCGAGGTTAGATATTGGTATTGTAAGGTTTTTTATGTATTAATGAGGGTTGTTTCTGATGAATTTCAATGTATATTTCTATTAGATACTATAATTTACATGACTTAAATTACAATTTCTTAAACCTAAAATTGGTTAGAATCACATTTAGTTAATGATAACATTTCCGTATAATGTTTAAGTGTTATATATATATATATATATATATATATATCAAAATATTCAAAACCTTAGACCTTGTTTGGGGCATGTTAATATGTCAAGACAAGCAACTTTCTCAAAAGAAGCTCAATCATTAAATTAAGATAGACAATTTTCTGAAAATCAGCCTTCTAGTAACGATAAAAGATTCTCTTTATTGAAAGAATGAATATTTTTAACATAAGGTCAACAGTGAAGATTCCATTTGATCAAGTATATAAGAAGACTTGATATCTAAGGAAGGGCACACATAAAAAGACGCAAGAATAACCTTCCATCATTCTTGTAACCTTTTTATATAACCTCTAATCCTCTTTATAATATGAAACATGGCAGGGTAATAAAACAGAGAGAATAAGGTTTGCTCTGATATAGAGCTTCAATTTATTGAATACAACAACTAATGTGGAATTTGAATACAAATGCCAAGAACAGAAATTTTGGGAATAATATTTTTCTCCTCTTTTTTCACTGATAATGGATTAACACATATATACACACATAAAATGTGTTAGCACTCCCCTATCCTCAAAAATACTAAAAAGTTTCTAAAGTTTCTAACATATGCTACGACATACTATTTTTTTTAGTTTCTATTTTTTTTTCTTTTTCTTACAATATTTCTAAATGCTAAAACTAATTGCAATATATTTTTCCATATAGTACTTACCCTATAACATTCCCCTACCCTTCAACAGCCCTTATCCTCAAGGGTTAGATGAATGCTGGTACGATAACTCATGAAACACTAAAGCAACTGCACGTAAATTTGGGAAACACTTTTCATAACTTCATATGTGTCTACAAGCAGACTTTTCGTTGACGTCCACTAGATTTGAGGTCTCATGAAGCAGACGTACCCTTTTATCCTCCAATGGCAATGGCCTAGGCCACTTTAGCAGCTCATATAATTAAGGATAGTATATTTTTGCAAACAATCAGCGTCAAAAACAAATTTATCATTCTGCCGTAGCTTTAAGCCCCAAAGCTAAATGGTCAAAACTTAAATCCTTGTTAGGCCAAAGCAGAAATTCAGAGCATCTAAAACTAACAAATAGTGAACAGTAAGTGGCCCTCCATCAAAGTAATGGATCCCTTCAAAAGCCCGTTCCACTTTCTATATCAGCCTTCAATTTGCTTAACTACTTTTTCAATTCCATTCAATAAATTTTCCCCCTAAATTTTACTTAACCATTTCAACATGACTGACAAAATCCTCATATGTCTCACTAATTTAAAGGTTTGTTACAAAAGTAGCATAATTGGATAGCTAAGCCCCACTAACACTTGAAACCAACATGATACCGACACTTACAGATGTGGGAAGGCAAAAATTGATCACAATGATCAAGCCAACAATGTATCCAATAATAGGCTTCTCTTTTTTACTTTCCTTGATTAATGCAACAACATCCTCTTCAGTTGTGCTACTAATTTCTCCAATCAGAACAATGCCTTCTATTTAGGGATCGATAAGAAACCTCTCAACACAATCAACCAAATTTGTCCCGTTGAAAGAGCTCCCACTAATACCTACTCACGTTGATTTTCCATGACCAGCAACAATAAATCTCAAGAATGGAAAGACATAATCCTCCATGAATTCCTCTTTTAGGTCCTTCACAACCAATTAACAAGCCCTACTAGCCTTAGCCTTTTTGATGAGAATCAGATGGCATCATATCATATTTAAGTTTATGTCTTTTTAGGATATTTATTATTTTCTTAGGGATATTTATTGTAATTATTAGGGATATTTAAGTTTCTATGTCTTTCGATGTCTTTTCATATTTTCTTGTTTAATTGTCAAGTTTGTCTTTACATATTTCTAGGAGTCATTAATAGGTTGTTTATTGTCAAGTTTGTCTTTACATATTCCTATGAGTCATTAATAGGTTATTTTTTCTTATTTATTGTAGCTTAGTTTTTAGGCTAATTAAAAGCCTATATAAATCTATGAGATGTAACATATATGACATATATCCTTGATAATGAAAACATGAGAGTTTCTACTCTTTGAGTTCTAGAAAGAACTTATTTATGAACTTATCGAGAGTTTCCTGTGGCGTTCAACCCCTTTGACTTATCAATCGGTTTGCCATCACCAGTTGCGGCGTCTACGACTATACCAAGGTTCTTGCCTCCATATAGGCAATGGGTCGCGGTTTTCCACCAGGTTTCTTAGACGATCCTTGGGATTCAATTCCATTTGACGAACGTTGGGTCTTAGGTTTAATATACCTAAGGTTTTCCGTATCATTTGGTATCAGAGCACAGGATTTCTAAGAATCCATATCCAGTTCGATAAGAGGTAACTCAAGTCGTTCATATCCTTTGTTTGTCTTGATTTTAGGTCTAGCAGTTTTAGTGTGTTTATTATATTAAAAAAAAGAAGAAGAGTATAATAATAAAAAAAAAAGAACTGATTTCTTTTAATTAGGTTTCTTGTTTAGGGCTTGAAACTAAAAAAAAAAAAAAAAAAAAGAAAGTCATTGGGTTAAGGTTTGTCGCTTATCATCTTATCAGACTTTTGAGTTGTTTCCAAGCATATTGGTGTTAGGTCTCAAGGCAGGTCGTTTGTGGTTTACATCAGTTTGGAGATTCAACGATGAAACTTTTTTTTCGAGAAAGAGGAACGATGTTTTCAAGCATATTGATGTTGGGTCTCAAGGCAGGTCGCTTGTGGTTCGCATCAGTTTGGAGATTCGAGGACGAATCTTTTTCAAGAAGGAGGGAATGATGAGAATCAGATGGCATCATATCATATTTAAGTTTATGTCTTTTTAGGATATTTATTATTTTCGTAGGGATATTTATTGTAATTATTAGGGATATTTAAGTTTCTATGTCTTTTCGATGTCTTTTCATATTTTCTTGTTTAATTGTCAAGTTTGTCTTTACATATTTCTAGGAGTCATTAATAGGTTGTTTATTGTCAAGTTTGTCTTTACATATTCTATGAGTCATTAATAGGTTATTTTTTCTCATTTATTGTAGCTTAGTTTTTAGGCTAATTAAAAGCCTATATAAATCTTTGAGATGTAACATATATGACATATATCTTTGATAATGAAAACATGAGAGTTTCTACTCTTTGAGTTCTAGAAAGAACTTATTTATGAACTTATCGAGAGTTTCCTGTGGCGTTCAACCCCTTTGACTTATCAATCGGTTTGCCATCACCGGTTGTGGCGTCTACGACTATACCAAGGTTCTTGCCTCCATATAGGCAATGGGTCGCGGTTTTCCACCAGTTTTCTTAGACGATCCTTGGGGTTCAATTCCATTTGACGAACGTTGGGTCTTAGGTTTAATATACCTAAGGTTTTTCGTATCACTTTTCCTCTAAGCCTTTAAGTTCCTCAATACCTTGCTTAACATTAGTAATGAAGCAAACAACCTCACATCCATAATTCTCTCTTAACCATGGAACAATCACATAGGTGTCTAAGCCACCATAGTAAGCTATGAATACTTTTTTCTACCTTCCACACGAGCTACCACATGACTTCTCTCCACAATTAAACAAAGATGATCGAATTCCTGCTGTCCACTCACTCCGTTGGTCAAATGAAGTAAAGAAAACCTAAATTTGAAGCTTCATATGCCCATTATAGGTGATTATTTCCTTTCCATTCTCAAAACAGCATTGAAGAGAAACAACAACTAAAGAACTAATTATACTTTAGCTATCAAATCTCATTCTACCATTTTACATTTTGCAAAAACAATCCATTATCTTTATAGCATTCCCAATCGAAACATAAAGACCAATCATTGAATTCCATGAAACCAAATCCCTTATAGACATTTCATCAATGATCTCCAATAATTCAATGTGTCTATTTTTCACATATCTAAAAATCAAAGAATTACAAACGTAAACATCCGAATCTAATCCAACCTTAATCAACTTCCCAAGAACTCTCAAACCCTCTTTCAAACACAACAAAACCTCTGCACTTTCTGATAGGGATCAGCTTCCCATAGGGCCGATTACAAGAGCTAGAGTTAAAGGATTACAAAACTTAGCTTTAAGAATCCTGTTAAATCAACCTACTGAAGATGAGTATGATTTTCAATACGGCTTTGGTATCTATCACTTCAATGGGCATAAATTAATTTATAGAAATTTAAAAGACAATTATGAAGAAAATGGAAAAAAAGAGAGCTAATCACGGCCATGATACAAGCCATGGCAAGTTTTGGAGCAAACAGAGGCGATCATGCCCTTAGTCACTCCCGTAATCAGCCCATCATGGCCTTAGTCATGCCCGTTATCAACATTGGAGTGAAGAATAGAGGCCATCAAGGCCATGATTACGCACGTAATCATTGTTGAAGTGAAGATCAAATGCCATCACACCCATGTTTAGTGTTCTGCTTCTTGCATGAAATTTCTTTTAATTAGGTTATATTATTTACAAGTTTGCCATTAATGAGGGGTTATATAAATACCTACTCTTATGTTGCAAACCCTAATGAATTCATTACATTTAAGACCCTCTACATTTTGCTTTTCTATTTTGAGAGCAAAAAATCTAGTTCTTATCATCTATTGTGGTTGTGGTGAACAACCACTCAATCTAGTTTGTGCATCATATCAAGTGAGAGAGAGTGTAGCTCGAGTTGTTATTAGTGCCTAATATCTAATAATAACGTCGTCCATATCCTTTATTCTCATTGCATTTCAAAATACAAACGCTAAAACACCGTATCACGGATTTGGTGCGTATCATCTTTAGTATCAAAGCTACCGGTTACGACGAGGGTAAGTGTTGTGTAGAAAACCCTAGGTACATTGTGCTTCCCGTTGAAGTTGTAGATTAGTGCTTATAGTTGGATTGAGTTGTAGAATCTTGTAATATTGTTGTTGCCATCACTACATTGAAGTGTAGAGTGCCTACCAAGTGTTTGATGAAATGTCTCAACTAAGTCCTTCTTTAGTATTAATCATTTGAGTGGTGATTATTGTTGCATTGTGTTGATAGTTGTGTTGGTGAAGTATCGTTGGATTGTTAGGTTGTTGTGACATTGAATTGTATTTGAAATAAGGGTGATTTCAAACACCAAGTGCTCAATAAAATCCTTTATAGTGTTGCATTAGTGTTTGAGCTAATTATGTCCAACGAAAGTATGTACAGTGGAAGCCCATCTAACCAAGGGCGAAATCTTAGAGAAGCTACTACCATGACCATTGATCAACGCCTTAATCGGTTAACTATTTTGATGGAACAAATGCTGAGGCATTTAGGAGGATAGCCCTTAACCAAAGGTGGAGGTAACAATTTTGTTGCCCACGAAGTTCAAATCCATAGGGGAACTAAAAGAGTTAAGATTAAGATCTCACCTTTTAATGGAGGGAATCACCTATGACTAATTAGATTGGGAACAGCACGTAGAACAAATCTTTGAGTGTTTGAATCTGATGAACTTACTAAGGTTCGACTTGTAACATTAAAATTCCCCAGATATGCTGCACTGTGGTGGCGTAATTTGTTGAGTAGGAGGAGGAGGAGGAGTGGAGAAGCTGAAATTACATCACGGTGAATGATGAAACAAGTGATGCATAGGAGATTTGTTCCTGACTATTATCAACATGAGTTATACTAGAGGTTGTAGTCTTTGTGCTAAGGTGGAATGAGTGTAGAGGATTATGTTAAAGAGTTTGAAATGTTGACAATCTGGTGCAATGTAGAAGAACCTCAAGAGCAACTATAGCCCACTTCATAACTAGGTTAAAGTTTGAGATTGCCAGTGTTGTGGAACTCCAGAGTTTTCACACATTAGAGGAATTACCACCGGGATTACCTCCTATTCGAGGGATTGAGCATGCTATAGATCTTATTATGGGAGTAACTTTGCCCAATAGACCTGCTTATCACATGAATCCTAAAGAGGCAAAAGAGATCGAGCGATAGGTAGATGAATTGATAGAAAGGGGAACTGTGAGGGAAAGTATGAGTTTGTGCTCGACGCTAGCTTTATTAGTACCAAAGAAGGATGGTAAGTGGCAGATATGCATTGATAGCCATGCCATCAACCAAATTACTATCCAATACCATTATCCCATACCTGAATTGGATGAAATGCTTGATGAACTCCATGGAGCCAAGATATTCTCCAAAATAGATTTGAGAAGTGCTTATCATCATATTTGAATGAGACCAGGAGATGAGTGGAAGACAGCCTTAAAACCATGCATGGTCTCTATAAATGGCTTGTGATGCCATTTGGACTTACTAATGCTCCCAATACGTTTATGCAATTGATGAATCATGTTTTGAGGGAATTCATTGGTAAGTTTGTTGTTGTATATTTTGATGATATTCTTGTATATGGTATTGATTTGAAAAAGCATGGGGAACACTTGAATGTTGTATTTGAAGTGTTAAGGAAGGAGAAGTTATATGGCAATTTAGCCAAGTACATGTTCTCTTAGACAAAAGTTATATTTTTAGGGTTTGTAGTGTCGAGAGATGGAATTCGTGTAGATGAGGAGAAGATTAAGGATATCAAAGGATCGCCTACTCCTCAAAATATATCTGAGGTGCGAAGTTTCCATGGACTTGCTTCATTCTATAGGTGGTTCATTCAAAACTTTAGCTCTATTATTGCACCACTTATTGAGCTTACCTAGAAGGGAGAAGCATTTAAGTTAAACGAAAAGGTCAGAGGAGTTTTGAAGAGATCAAACAGAAGCTGACTACTACTCTAGTACTTATGTTACCCAACTTTGAGAAGGTCTTTGAATTGGAGTGTGATGCTTTAGGAGTTAGGATAGGCATTGTGTTGATGCAAGAGCAGTGTCTTATTGCTTATTTCAATGAGAAATTGAGGGCAACACTGAATTATTCTGTCTACAATAAAGAGCTTTATTCTTTTATCCGAGCTCTTACCATTTGGCAACACTATCTTATGCTACATGAGTTTATTGTATGCATTGATCACGAGTCCTTAAAACACTTGAAGAGCTAGAATAAATTATCTCAACAACACGTTAGATGGATGGAGTTTGTAGAGCAGTTCAGTTATGCAAACAAATAAAAGAAAGGAAGCTCGAATGTAGTAGCTGATGCATTGTCCCATAGGTATTGATTGATTACTTCTTTACATTCTAGATTGCTAGGATTTGGAGTTATTGTTAAGTTGTATGCTAGCGATGATGATTTTGCATCCATAGCAGCTAAATGTGTTGAAGGGAGATCTATAGATGGGTATTTTATGCATGAGGGCTATTTGTTCAAGCAAAGTAAGTTATGTATACCCAAATGTTTCCTAAGAGAATTGTTGGTGAAGGAAGCTCATGCTATAAGATTGTCAGGCCATTTTGGAGAGAAAAAGACTTGAAATTTTAAAGGAGCATATTTATTGGACTAGAATGGTGAGTGATGTGACTTTAGTTGTGGAACATTGTGCTATTTGCAAACAAGCTAAGAATAGAAAAGAGCCCTTTGGTATGTATATGCCCTTGTTGATACCTATATGGCCTTGGATAGATGTGTTGATGGATTTTGGGTTGGGATTGCCAAAGACTGTGAAGAGAAAGGATTATGTCATGGTGGTGGTGGATAGATTCAATAAAATGGCACATTTTGTGCCTTATCATCGTACCGATGACATTATTTTTATTGCTGAGCTTTTCTTGCAGGAAATTGTGCGACTTCATGGAGTTCCTCATAGTATTGTTTAGACCGTGATGTCAAATTCCTTAGTTACTTCTGGAAGATAATGTGGAGAAGGCTTGGAACCAAATTACTTTTTAGCACTACCTCTTACCCTTAGATAGATGGCTAGTACCGAAGTTGTTAAAAGAACTCTTGGTGCTTTGCTTTGAGCTACTGTTGATAAGAATTCAAGAGATTAGGGTTTGTGCCTTCCTATTGTGGAATTTACTTATAATAAGACTGTACATAGTTCTACTAGCAAGATACCATTTGAGATTGTGTATGGATACAATTCTACCATTCTACTTAATATGGTATTTATATTGGCTTCTAAAGATGAAAGTCTGAGCCAGGTTGAAAGATCCAAGGAGATTCAAAAGCAATTCTAGCAATTTACGGATCATTTACAAAAACAAGTAGCCAAGCAGAAAGAACGAGGTGATTGGAGCAAAAAAGTCAAGATGTTTCAACCAGGAGATCTAGTGTGGATTCACCTTAGAAAGGAGTAGTTTCCAAACAAGCACAATTAGAAGTTGTCTCCACAAGTAGATAGACCATTTTGAGTTCTAGGACGCATTAACGACAATTCCTATAAACCATAATTACTACGTAATTATGGAGTTTCAACTACTTTTAATGTTGTAGATCCCACGCCCTATGTGCCAAATGATGAAGAAGTCAATCAACAAGATTTGAAGTCAAATCTTCAGCAACCAAGGGGCAATGATAGGAATTAACTTCCTATAGGGCCAGTTACAAGAGCTAGAGATAAGGGATTAAAAAAATTGGCTTTAAGAATTCTTTCAAATTAACCTACTGAAGACGAGTATAATTTTCAATATGGCTCAATTTGTAGAAATTTAGAAGACAATTATGAAGATAACAAGCTAATCACAGCCGTGATATAAGCCGTAGTAAGTTTTGGAGCAAATAGAGGCTATCATGCCCTTGTTCACGCTTTTGATCAGCCCATCATGGCCTTGGTCACTCTCATGATCAACACTAGAATAAAGAACAGAGGCCATCACGGCCATGGTCACACCCGTGATCATTGTTGAAGTGAAGATCTGAAGCCATCACAGCCATGATCACACCCATGATCAATGTTCTGCCTCTTGCATGAAATTTCTTTTAATTAAGTTATATTATGTATAAGTTTGCCATTAATGAGGGGTTATATGCATACCTACTCTTATGTTGTATACCCTAATGAAGTCATTACATTTAAGACCCTTTACGTTTTGTCTTTCTATTTTAAGAGCAAATACCTAGTTATTATCAATCTATTGTGATTGTGGTGAACAACCACTCGATCTAGCTTGTGCGCATATCAAGTGAGAGAGAGTATAGCTTGGGTTGTTATTAGTCCATAATATCCAATAATAACGTCTTCATATCATTTGTTTTCATTGCATTTCAAAATACTAACACTAAAACACTATATCACAGGTTTGGCGCATATCAATTCCTTACAAAACAAAAGAAACTATGCTCATTACACTCAATTTTTTACTCCCTCATATCCATAAGTGTATCCACAACATCTCCATATAGTCGTCTGCCTAAATCAACACTCCCTATTAAAGGGCATTATATGCATACCCACTCTTCACAAGTAAGCTGTCAAGTAGTTGACATGCATCCTTAAAGGACGAACAACAAGTGTACATATGAACAAGTGTAGTTTTAGAAACTTGTTGTATTCAAACCCCTTAATTCAGATATGGGTATGGATTTATTTTTCTTCAAATAACGACTTAGCTCGAGCACAAGCCTTTAATCAAGCAGGCGCAGCAACTCCACACTTAGTATTATGTGAAATCATTCATGAATAGTACATCTGAAGGTTTTGGTAGGATAGCGAATAATGGATAAGACGACATGAAAGTTTGGTATTCATTCGTTTCCTCACAATGCGTATACTTTCTCTTTTTTTTGTCTTACGAACCCACCAGACGAGAAAGTCTTTGGTATTCAAAGCGGTATTGAAATCTCGAAGAGAAAAATTGGAGGTGCGTCTGTTGTGGATGAACCTGAGATGGGTTTAGAACGAGATGGTGAAGGGTCAGAGTTGACAAAGAGATTAACGTTGGTGGAAAAAGAAATGGATAGGAGAGTGGTATGGGAAAACCTACATGGGAGGTTAAAGTGATTTTTAAGGATGGTTTCCATGTGTGGAAGGTTGAGGTGGGTTTTAAGGTGCTTCATATGGGTTTTGAATAAAATCATTGTTAGGTTTGTGAAAATCTATATGAATAAGGTTTTGTTTTTTTTTTTTTTTTTTGTGATTCTTCTTCTTTCAAGCTTTCCTCTTCTAATGGAGAAATCAATTTAGGTATGCTTACTTCTAAACAAGGCGGAAGCAACTCTTTTAATTTATCTTACTGCCTTTCCATTCTTTCCAGTAGTGGCTCCATGATTGATTTTGTCCTCCTCTCTTGCTCTTCCTAGTGCTTCTTGAATTACTTGGATCATTTCCTCAAAATCTAGATTTATATTTGCCATGGGGGTAGACTGTGGCTTGGATATCAATTGAAACGTGGTTGAGTATTAAAATAGAGAGAAAAAGGTTTACTCTGAATACAAAGCTTCAATTTGTCAATATAACAACTAATGTGGAATCCGAATATAGATACCAACAACACAAATTTTGGGAATAGTATTCTTCTCCTCTTTTTCATTGATAATGGATTGATATATATATATATATATATATACACACACAAAATATGCTAGCACTTCCCTATCCTAAAAAATACTAAAAAGTTTAGAAGTTTCTAACATATGCCAAGACATACTATTTTTTTATTTTCTATTTTTTTTTTTTTTTCTTATAATATTTCTAAATGCTAAAACTAATTGCAATATATAATTTCCATATAGTATTTACCCTATAACACTTTATTTTATTGAAGTCTTTGTTGTCTGTTATATCATGAAGAGTTCTCCTCATAATTTTGTAAGTCATTTTCATCTTTTGTTAGTCACCCCTTTTATTTTGAATAAATATATCTATTTGTGTTTTCATCTCAATATATATATATATATATATTTGTTTTCATCCCTTGCAAATTGTTTGAGTTTAGCAGTGGAAAAATTAAAACAATACATAAAATTGCAGAAAGAACAATTAAGATATTGAAGGGGGAAAGAGATTAATTAAGTTATGAAAACATTAGATAATCAAATCAAATGATTAAGCTAAATGACGATACTTATAATAGTTACTTTAGCATGATTTATCAAAAATAAGAAACATTGTTCATTATAAATTGGCTTTAAGAAAATATTGTTAGATTATAACTATAGTAACTTTTTAAGCATATCTTGGCAAAGACCGACATCTATTTTGAAAGGGGAAGGAGGCTATATTAGATTCATTTGAGACTTTGTTATTCCTTAGAAAGTAATATTTCATCCCAACTTAATGTCTTTGGAGTGAAGATTAAGCATAACTTACACGAAAGGTTACAATGTTTGAGGTAAGTTCGTTTGATGTCACTACGTTTCAAAATAGTTAAAAAGAGGATACAACATTTAGAGAGTAAGTTCATTTTATGTTATAACATTTCGAGTGGTTAAAAATATGTCACAGTATTTAGAGAAATAGGTCAATCGAGGTCATCATTATCACGTATCATGGTATGTTAAATCTTTTAAGTTTTACTTTTAAATTTTTTCTATAGACACTTGTCAATGATGACCTCAATTGACCCACTTCTCTAAACATTATGACCCCAAACGAATTTACCCCCAAACGTTGTGACCTTCTACTACAATTTGTCATGACGATCAATTATTCAATATTTGCCTCTAAAAGAATAGTGTCTCCCTTAGTAGAGATTTTCTTAGCTTATGGAGAAATGTTTGAACTCATGCACTTGTAATAGATTATAAAAACGAGAGTCTTCATCTTTATACCTTCCTCATAATTATGGTTTTATGTGATTGAACATGAAGTCCTAAACTACCCATTTACTTTTGGATCGTCTAAAGCCATTGCAAAGTTTGAGAAACATTAAGTGAACCATTAGTCTTTATTTAAGTATATTTGGAACCAAGATAAAGTAATCTCTTTAAGATCATATCTCTAAGCTAAATTAAGACCAAATGATTGACACCTAACCTATCCAAAGGCTTAATAGAGATTTGAATAAGTCCAATGTGCAAAAATTAATATTTTTCTATGTTTTTCAATAGAAGATTCAAAAAGTAACTTAATAATTTCATGTTTATTTGCTAAAAAAAATGGTTCTTTCAAATAACTTGATCACATAATCATCTTTAAACTAAAATATCTTACATCATAGATTTCTTTAGTTTTTTCATGAGGAATTGATCAATTTTGTAGGTCTTGCTCTATTTGAGAAATTTTTATTTCAGATTGATTATAAGTATCTTAATAGTACCAGGCTCAGGTCTCGCTTACGTTTTTATTATATTCCACCTATTCACTCAAATTTTCTTTGACAAAAAGTGAGCTCTAAAATGAAAGTGTATTGATTGATGTTCTTATATATCTACTTATTTTCATCTAGTTTACCAAATGTAAACCTTTTTTTTTTTCTTTCTTGCCAATTTCTTCTATATTTTATATATTTTTTAGGATGTCATTTCTACCTAAGTGTATTATTATGCTCTTTCCATTGTTGACACTTCAAATGTTCAACCTATTATCCTAGCCATAGTTCTAGCTAATAGATGACATTAGATGATGGTGCACCAATTAAACTTGAATTTACTAATGTATCTAAACTTAAACCTACTATATTGACTAACTTAATTGAGAATTGCTATTAGGCTTGTGCAATATAACCTCAAAACTGAAGGATAAGTAGATTAGTTTCGTGCTATTAACTTGGTTAGTCATATTTTTTGTTATAAAACCAATTAACTTGAGTAGGTTTTAATATGCTAAGATCCTCGTATTTAAGAATATGAACACCAATCTCCTATTATGATTTATCTAAATTCAATTTACTTTTTCGTAAAAATCGTAATAGATAGCACAGGAGAAAAATAATTAGATTTGAATATGACAGTCCACTAATAAACCCTCCCCCCACCCCCCCCCACCTCTCTCTCTTCCCCTTTCAATACTTAGTGATGTCTCTTTTGTGCTTCAAGCAATTCAAGCTAGTTGTTCAACGATCAAAAAATGAGAAAAAAGGAAAACTACCAAACAAAATGGAAGTAAAGCTAACTCCTTTGTTTAGAAGGGCATCAATTATACATATTTTGCAATTAAAGGCAAGTTGAAAAAAAGTTTCCAAAGAAAAGGAAAAATGTATCCTTGACAATGTTGACTTAATGTTTAACAAGTGAAAATGTGAGGGGAAGTTGGGGAAAGTGAAAGGAAGAGGAATGATTGACATTAAGTATACTTAATATGTTGACAGATCCTCTTCATCAAATAGTATCATGAGAATATTTATTTCTTAATAGAATATAATAGTATAAAAATTGCATTATTCCCTTCTATACTTCAAATTTAAATGGCATAAAAATTTTGGTCTTGGTATAACCCCCTTGGCATGTCATGGACCCCAAATTGAGGCCAATTGAGACCTAATGAAAATGACCGAACTTGTCACTGATTAAGATCGAAACCCATTAGAAAGCCTCATTTTGGTGGTTGTCCAAATTCATTGGATGTTAGTAGAAAAGACCAAAGGAGTACATGGATAGTGGTGAATGGGAACGATTAACAACCATTACTTACAACAAATCTCCATCTCGTGTTTGGCAAGTCTCGTGGCTACCCCTTTAATTGCAAATCATCAATTTTATCGTAAAACTGCATAACTTTTGGAACATATGACTACACATTTATTGGGAGCGAATAGGTAGAAGATATGAGAAAAGTGATGCAAAATGGCATGTAAAGGGCATTCACGCGTTCACTAGATTGTGCTAATAGTTAACGATAGAAATGGATTCCTTCATTTATGAACTCCTTAGTGGATTTCTTATGGTTATGGATTTAGGTACTACGAAAGTCATATTAGCATACAAGCTGCCATATTGAGAATATGGGTAATCGGATATATTAGTTCTACTAGACCTTATTTTAGATGGAAAATGCCTCTTTAGGCACCCGAACTTTGACAAAATGGACAATTAGATACGTGAACTTTTTAAAAATCCAATTTTATACTTGTGTGGGTATAATCCCAGATGCAATAATCATATGTCTGTGCGTGACTATCACGTTACACGTAACATAGGGAAACAACATGCATGAATAATAATCAACAAGAATCGAGTAGGGAGGAGGAGTAGGCAATCTCAGTAGGCTCTAATGCACTTGTGACAGGTGAGAGAGCCACAAATCATCAACCTCATTAAGTAGTACGAGATCATTGCGTTCTTAAGTAAATCAAGTGTTTGATTACACCAAGACGGAAAACCCGAAGCGCGATGACGTTTATACATGATTTCACATCTAAATGAATGGGGGACTAAGGGTATTTATAGAGAATCTAGCTATTGATGTCATCCGTCGATGAGACAGATACTAACGACTAAGATGAGTCTCTCTCATATGGGTATAGAAGTGGGCTCCCTTATGGATCCATGCTCAACAAGGCCTTCATTTAAAATGTGTGTGAACCAATTTAAGAAAGATTAGAATTGGGTAGGCCAATTCCAATGAGCCCTACTCCAAGCCTACCATGCCAAATCTCCTATGATTATCCCAAAACAATTAGGCTTAACTCCTTAAAACCTATCACATTAGCCCAAAAAATTAAATCTAAATAAAAATTAGGTCCATAAACCTTATTAATCAGATCCATACATCTACAATACCTAATTGAACTTTTTATGTCACTAAACACTACCCACTCAATTGACATATGTCAACTTATTCAAGAAACAATAAAAGAGAGCGAATAGTGAAAAGGGGTATCAAAAGTTTAATTAGGTATGAAATTGGACTTTTTAAAAGTTCAGATACCTAATTGTTCATTTCATCAAAGTTCAGGTACCAAAAGGGGCTTTTACCTTATTTTAAACGCACCATGTTATTGTTATGGACTTAATACTTCAAGAGTCAAGCCCAAGGTCATAACTGGGTTTAAAGCTAACGAATCAAATTTACCCCTACAAGTAATTATTTATTCTTTCGTTCTATAAAGCTGCTATTCCACATTGAATTGCATTTCATCCATTAGGCAAAATTCTGTAATAGCAATCTATGTTTGCACGACACCACCCTTATGTTGGTAATTATGCCATAGGCCAAATAGTTTTATGTTCCCTAATTAGATTAGGGATTCTTATGTTCGTTAATTATCTTATAATTTATTTAATAAATTATAATATAATTATTTATCCATAATTAGATTAAGGGGTAAAAATGTCATTATTGAATGACATTATAAATAGAACATAAGGGTTTGTCTTTAGGGTTAGACAACACATGCTGTCACATTAGACTGCAGTGAAACACTGTAAACCCTAAAGCAAATAACACGAGAGTCGTGATTAGAAAGTTTAATCCCGTTCGAATCTAGAAGGTGGTTCTAGATTGTGCTAGCACACAGAGGATCTTTAAGGAGCATTCATTCGTGTGGATACCGTAGAGGGTGTTTGCGTTTGCAACATCTCAGATCCGAATTTCCAGATTTGAAAAAGTACCAAAAAGGTAATGGATCTGAAATCTTTATCCTGTTCTGATCTAATCGATACACATGGATACTGGGTTAGGGTTTTCTTTGATTCCGCTGCAAAAAGATTTGATCTTTATAAAAATTTTAAACCCTTGGAACCCAACAGTGGTATCAGAGCCGCTGTGTTTTTATTAGATTGAAATTAGTTTATGATTTGCATGTGATGCTATGAAAGTTGAATTTTTGAGATTCAATTTTGTACATGTTAATTGTGAAATTAATTTGAGTTTGCAAAAATCTAAATCAATACAAATATGGATTTGTAATTATATTATAGTACCTTGCTTTAATGGATTGAATAGATCTGGTGTAATTAGTTTACAAAGGATCTTTAGAGTTTTTCTTAACAGCATGTTGGTTCATGAAAAGCAGATTAGATCTGCATGATCGCGGTTTCAATTACAAGATGTTTATGGACGTTTGATTTATTAAAAAAAAAAAAAAGGAATGAACAGCGTGATAATGTTTTCAAGCGGATTAGATCCGTGTTCTCACTTCGAGCGTTCCTCTTCGAATTGCTTTCCGGATTGGTTAAGCATCTAAATTAGACTTCTACGAATGATCCTCAGATTTGGAATGATGAATCGACGTCTAATATCAGTTATGAACTGCATATTTAATTTTAAAAAAATGCGTATATTCTTGGAGTCTTTTAATATATATGATATGGTTCAATTGTTGAACAGATCTGGGTTGTTTTAAAACAAATTGTTTAATTGAACAATTTTTTAGTTTTAAGAAAGGATTTTCATGAAAAATTTTGGAAACAATTTTAAAGGGTTTTAAAAAGGAGTTTCAATTTTTCAAAAGGATTTCCCTTACCCAGATTTACTTTTTCGTTTAGCTTTCCGGGGCGCTGCCCCTGAAACCCCAGGGGACCTCCCCCTTGACCCCACAAGGGGACGCAGTCCCCTTGACCCCTGCAATTTTTCGACTATTATGATAGTCAACATATGTGAGTGGTTTTGAATTGTTTTAAGCCATATGTATAATTTTCATATATGTTGTGTTGAATGCATGGTGCATAGTATGGCTCTAAGACCTATGTGATTGGCAGGTTGCTTTCTTTTACATCTTGGGTTGTAATTTTATAAATACGGCCTGCGTGTCGTTTTGTTTTGTTGTATCTTCTTTATCTTGTAATGAAGACATGAAGATGTTATGAAGATTAACATAGATTAAGGGCCATACTATGACACTTTCTCTTTTTCTTTATAAGCATGTTATACCATATATGATGATATATGTGAATGTATGTGATACCATGTTTGCACATTTACATGCTTAGTATCCATCTAATATGATAAGGTTTTAACATATAGATAAAATAAACCTTTACAAAATACTAAGTCATAAAATGCCTTCCATGTTTCGACACCTGTCAAGACTTAGATTGTCCAATTGTAGGTTCTGCCAAAGCAGGGTACAAAAGACCATCCTAGTCAGACAGGAGTGAATAATAGTGTTATTTGCATGTCGTAATGGTTAGACTTAAATAGGCCATCAAAACGGTTTTGGGCCTATGGCATTAAATGGGATTATTTGGCCGGGACATGTGATGTCAATCCCATAACAAGAGTTACATGTGATGTAATTGGAAAAGGGTTTCCTACCTAAATAACTAAATTTTGAGCGTCATGCCAAAGCTGACTCAATATTTGGTGAAATATGGATCTTATTCTACTAAGAAAATTTGTTTTCCAAATTAATATTGAAGGGTTATTAATTTGATAAAATAGTAGAAGTATGTAAAATGACTTATATAAAGATAATTAACTTTGCATGCCTCTGTATGTAGATCATGACAACAAACAACATAACCTTGCGATCGATTCTTGAAAAGATAATCTGAATACCACAAATTTCCTTGATTGGTACCGTAACTTAAGAATTGTTCTTAAGGATGAAAGGAAATTAAATGAACCAATCCCTAATGAACTTGTTGCTGATGCTCTAAGAGTTGTAGACTCTTTGAATGTCACTTGCATCATGCTTGCCACTATGAATCCTGAGCTTCGGAAGCAAATGGAAGACATGGAGGCATACGATATGATCATACACCTTTAGGAAATGTTCCAACAATAGGCAAGGCATGAGAGATTTGTGATCACACAAGTATTGAATTGTGTTGGTTCAAAAGGGATAGGGCAAGAAGAGAAAAGCCAATGGTAGGGGTAAGGGCAAAGCTGAAAGGTCGGACCAAAGCTAAAGGGCTCAAAACCCAGCCTAAGGTTAAACCACCAAAGGAAGGGGTTTGCTTCTTCTGCAATGAACCAGGTCATTGGAAGAGGAATTGCAAACTATCTTTGGAAGATCTGAAAAGGAAAAAGGATAGTGAGACTATTTCTTTAAGTATTTATGTTATACATGTCAATTTATCTACTTATATATCAAGGGTATTAGATACCAGATATAGCTCTCACATTTGTGTAAATGTGTAGGGTCTTAAGCAAAGTAGAGAATTGGCAAAAGGCGAAGTGGACCTACGTGTGGCTAATGGAGCAAAAGTTATTGTATTAGCTGTAGGAAATTTTGAATTAGCTTTGCCTTCTGGACTTATTTTAAGTAACTGTTACTATATGCCTGCTATGAGTAGCAATGTTATTTCAGTTTCATGTTTGGACATTGATGGTTTTAGATTTGTTATTAAGAATAATACAATCTGCATCCATTATGGAGACATCTTTTATGATTTAGTCATTTAATGAATGGTCTCCATGTTCTAAACTTTGATGAATCTGATAATAAGTCCATTTATAATATAAATACCAAAAGATTCAAATCCGACTTACTTCTGGAATTGTCATTTAGGACACATTAAAAAGAAACACATATCAAAACTTCATCAAGATGAGTTTTTAGATTTTGATTTTGAATCATATGAATCATGAGAATCTTTTTAATGGGTAAGATGACAAAAACTCCTTTTACTGGACAAAGTGAGAGAGCTACTGACTTGTTGAGTCTCATACATACAGATGTATGCAGACCATTGAGTTCACCTGCTAGAAGAGGTTATTTAATCCAAGATTTTTCTGACTATCTTAGGGATTATGAGATAATCTCACAATTAACTCCTCCAAGAATACCATAATGGACTGGTGTTTCTAAATGGAGAAATTGAACCTTATTAGATATGGTTCGATCAATGATAAGTCAGACAGATCTTCCAATATTCTTTTTGGGGTATCCCTAGAAACTGTTGCGTCTATATTGAACGAGGTTCCATCAAAATCGGTTGAAATGACACCATATGAGTTATGGAATGGGAAACGTCCCAGTTTGTCTTTTTAAAGATATTGGGCTGTGATGCATATGTCAAACGTCAAGTGTCTGACAAGCTCGCACCCAAATCTAATATATGGTTGTTTGTGGGATATCCAAAAAAAAAAAAAGGATATTACTTCTAAAACCGATTTGAGAACAAAGTGTTTGTTGCTCGTAATGGTTACTTTCTAGAAAGAGAATTTGTCTCTAAAGAAACCAGTGGGAGTAAAATATAACTCGAAGAAGTTCGAGAACCACAAACTAACATAACACCCATGATGGATGTTCAATCAGACTTGCAAGTAGTTGCTGAGCCTGAACCACTAGCTAAAGGCCGGGTAGGTCTGGTAGGATTTATCATGAGCTTGAGAAATATGGATTTCTCAACACTGACAATTGTGATGTTATACTCATAGATCAAGATGAGCCCACATCTTACCAGGAAGCGATGGAGGGCCCTGACTCTGAGAAATGGTTATCAACCATGAAATTAGAAATGCAATCCATGTACGATAATCAAGTTTAGACTTTGATTGATCCACCTGATGTGTTAAGACTATTGGGTGTAGATGGGTTTTTAAGAACAAAACTGACATGGATAGCAAAGTGCATACCTACTAAGCACGACTAGTTGCAAAAGGTTTTAAGCAAACTCATAGTATAGACTATGATGAAACCTTTTCACTTGTAGTCATGCTTTAGTTTGTGAGAATTCTTCTTGTTATAGCTACGTATTATGACTACGAGATATGGCAAATGGATGTCAAAACAGCCTTCTTGAATGGAAACATCATTGAGGATGTGTACATGACACAACCGGAGGGTTTTGATAATCTAGGGAATTCACATAGGGTTTGTAAGCTTCAAAGATCCATTTATGGATTGAAGCAAGCATCTCGGAGTTGGAATCTTCGTCTTTATGATGCAATCAAACAGTTTGATTTCATCAAGAATGAATATGAATCTTGTGTTTACAAGAAAGTTAGTGGGAGCGCAATAGTTTTCTTAGTGTTTTATGTAAACGACATATAGTTCATTGGAAACGATATTCCTACATTACAAAATGTCAAGACATGATTAGGAAATTGTTTCTCAATGAAGGACTTAGGTGAAGCTGCCTATATTCTAGGCATTAAGATCTATTGAGATAGATCTAGAAGGAGCATTAGCCTAAGTTAGAGTGCATACATTGACAAAGTACTAAAAGGATTTAGTATGGAAAAATCTAAAAGAGGATTTCTCCCAATGTCACATGGAATTAAATTGAGTAAGACTCAATGTCCTGCTTAGAAGGAGGAGCGTGAACACATGAGTAGGATTCCATATGCTTCTGCTATTGGTTTCATCATGTATGCCATGTTATGCGCTCGACCAGATGTCGTTTATGCATCACTAGTTGGTATCAGTCAGATCCATGTGAGAGTCACTGGATAGTAGTCAAAAACAGTCTAAAGTACTTGAGAAGGACTAAGGATGTCGTTTTGAAATGGGATAGGAAACTGATCTTGTGGTAAATGGTTACATAAATATCAGTTTCAGTCCAATTTTGATGATTTCTGATCGCAAACAGGTTATGTATTTTGTTTAAATGGAGATACTATAAGCTGGAAGAGTTCCAAACAGTACACTGTTGTGGATTCTACCATAGAGGCAGAGTATATAGCAGCATCGGATGCAGCTAAGAAACCAAGATCACATCAGTGATCCAAAAAATACTCAGATGTTATCATCTCATTCGAGTGATCATCGATAGAAGAGATGTTAAGATATGCAAAAGAAATACATACAGATGACTATGTAGCAGATCCATTGACTAAGCCATTTCCACAGTCAAAGTATGATGGTCATACTAGAGCATTAGGTGTTAGACCTGTATCTAACCAAGCCTAGTGCAAGTGGGAGATTGCTAGTGATGTACCCTAAGGCATATGGATTCTATGTCATCTGAATGTTTATTATCATTATAGTATATTTGTCATTTTCTTTATCAAAGTTGTTATTGGCTTTTTGTTTTGATAAAGTATTATTCCTTGAATAAATTGGTTATTCCTTATGTCATTAAAGTATGTCACTTTAATAGTAAAACCATAAGGTGAGAAATAACTTTATTCTAAATTATCCCTAGTCGTTATTATATGAACTAATAATGAATTAAGACTAGTATGTTGGCTGGATGATGATCATGTTTTACTGATTATGGATATGAGATGTCAATTCAGCACATGAATACATGTAAGAGTACATTGTATTGGATTGACCAAATATGAGAATACTATATGGATCAATGCGATAAGTATTTCTCATTTGCAGTGTTATTTTAGTCCTTAGACCTGAAATCATCATAGATTCCAACATGAGAAATATTGTGTTTTTGACTCAATCAAACATTATCTTTAACCGGATAATTATAAAGGTTGGGATTCGGCATAATATGAATCATGTAGAGGAAGTTGAGTGATTAAGATGGGATTTGTTCCTCTCATTAATTTGAGAGAGATATCTTTTGGGCCTCTTGATGGGTAAGAGAGAAATGCATGGCCATGCTCGAATGAATTGATAAGGAGTTATCAATATCATTTGTTTAGTCAGTCATACTCTGGAATCAAAAAATATGTGATTAAACGATATAAGTGTGTATTGATCCACACCTTATGTTTAATTATAAGATATCGTGTAACAAAAGGATTAAATAACTGACTGTTAATAGGTAGAGTCGGATCACCGATCTTCACTTAATTTGGGTAGACATAATGTCTTGCTAGAGACCAATTATGTCTTGTAGATCTAAAGTGTGTTTTAGATCTACTGCCAACATTAAGTGAACCTACAGGGTCACACACAAGAATGAACTAAAAGGATCGTGGACTGAATTTAAATAAGTCCAACGGGAATAATAACAATTATAATTTGGCCTAATGCAAGTGGGAGATTGTTGGTAATTATGCCCTAGGCCAAATAGTTTTATGTTCCCTAATTAGATTAGGGATTCTTATGTTCGTTAATTATCTTATAATTTATTTAATAAATTATAATATAATTATTTATCCCTAATTAGATTAAGGGGTAAAAATGTCATATTGAATGACATTATAAATAGAACATAAGGTTTGTCTTTAGGGTTAGACAAACATGCTGTCACATTAGACTGCAGTGAAACACTGTAAACCCTAAAGCAAATAACACGAGAGTCGTGATTAGAAAGTTTAATCCCGTTCGAATCTAGAAGGTGTTCTAGATTGTGCTAGCACACAGAGGATCTTTAAGGAGCATTCATTCGTGTGGATACCGTAGGGTGTTTGCGTTTGCAACATCTCAGATCCGAATTTCCAGATTTGAAAAAGTACCAAAAAGGTATGGATCTGAAATCTTTATCCTGTTATGATCTAATCGATACACATGGATACTGGGTTAGGGTTTTCTTTGATTCCGCTGCAAAAAGATTTGATCTTTATAAAAATTTTAAACCCTTGGAACCCAACAATACATTGTTATTCAATTATTCATTTATAACTTTCTCATAAATACATTTGTCATTAAAACATCGAAACCGTACTCATGTATGTCAATAGTGAAAAATATAACATATATTAAACTACTAGAAGATGAATATGATAGATATTTCGCTTGTATCTCAATATAATTTCTTGATTTTTCAATGTCAACTAAATAATATAATGTGTATGTAATAACTATATTATTATTGAATCATGATTAATTTTTCTCTTATTTTATATAATAAAGTAAACGAATTGCAAGACGTTAAGAAAAGCTTGCTTTCTTCATGGATGCATGCATTATTCTTATTTGATCATTTTGGTATTATATTTTTTGTTGTTTGCAAACAAATTTTTATCAAGAAATAGAGATTGATGAAAAATTGATAGTTTTACTCATAAACAGACCTAACGGATACGATATAGATATAATAGAGATAAGCTCCAAATGCATATTTGATATATATAAAATATAAATCAAAATCAAACAATCCAAATCCAAACAGTAATTGGGTTATATATTCCCATTCCACTGAAGAAGCGCAAGCGTTCATTAGGTACTCCAAATGATACCATAAATTAAATATGTATTAAAAAAAGAAGCCGCTTCTACTGGTCTGCAACACACGAACAATTTACTGAGTCAAATTTCAACTAAACTTCACCGTGATATTTATTTAGGTCGCCAACTCATAATGAATTCATACCGGTTGGTTAAATTAATAAGGTAGGTAATGGACGTGGATTATCAAAAGGTAAATAAATAAAAGAGCATTGTAATTACCAATGTTGTTTGATAATAGATGATGACGGTATTGGCTAATCACTTATGGGTTTTACCTATTATGAAAACTATAGTGATACATATTATATATATATATATATATAGATATAGTTATCTGCTATACATAATGTATTTATTAGTGAAGAGAAAGGAATTGTTCTTAAATTGCAACGGTTTTAATAAAAATTATAGCTATATATGGAAGACATAAATGTCCTGTGGGTCAATAGCAACACATGTATCTAAATATTTAATTGTTCTCTCAGAGACTGACAAGGTGGATATTGATATATATCCTTTATTAATGAATGATATATTTTTAGGGAAAAGTATATTTTTATTATTTAATATTTTATTTGAGTCATAATTATTTTTTTTTTTCTATTTCAGTCTCAACATTGCAAAAGTTAATAAATGAGTTATTTTCTTAATGTTGCAATATTTCCGTTACTTTTGGACAAATAACGCATTTTAAATTAACTAAAAAAAAGTAATATAGATAAACCATACAACTTTAATAATAGTAAAATATAATAAGCAACATATTGTCACTTCCAAAGACAACATGAGTTTGAAAATGTGTCCGCAGTTATGTAAATAATTTAATTAGATTACCTTTTGCTAATTTTTTAATTAATCATAAAATATATGGAGCTGATATATTTCAGATTTTGAAGTTGTGGCTTATTTATGTTTTTCATTCATTAATTATTTGGTGAGACCTACACGTTAAAAGGTTATGCGAGTTTCTATAGTCCCATCGACGAGGATCATTCAAGTAACCATCTAATTGTTAAAATAAATATAATAATTAGAATACTAATAATTTTAATCTTTCGATCACATTTGGGTATGGTGTGAACAATTGAATCGTAATAGAATTGGTCTCGTCAAAATTAATGACAACATCATAAAATTTCCCAAAGGCTATTCATATGTATGGTCAAATGTGGAAGAGAAGCCGATATATTTATCAAATTTACTTATTAGAACATATAAGTTTTTAATAACATTAACAAAACATCTAGTAGATACAAAAAATAATTTTTTAAGATAACCTTTTAAATAATTCCCACTTTTTTTATTATTTAAAAAAATTATTTTAAAACATATTTTAAAGTTATCTTAATTTCTTTATATTATTTTTTCAATTAATTTTTTTTACCAATCAAAATGCACCACTTGTCCAAAAATAACAAAAAACTTAATGGTGTTAAAAAAATGATTCATTTGTTAATTTTGGTAAATATTGAGGGCTAATATTGGAAAGAAAATAAATGATTAGGATTAAAATAAAAAATGAAGAAATATTGAAGACTAAAAAAATGTACTTTTCCCCTATATACTTTGGAAAAAAAATCACATCTATTGATAGGCTTTATTTAATCTTGGCCCAATATGCTTAACACTAGCAAAATAGACTAGCAACAGAGCCCCGAAGTCCATCAAGTGCCTTAAACCATCTTGGCCCATAGGCCTCAAGTCGTTCACCAATTCAAAAGTTATTCTCCTCCCTCGGTCTATTTAAGGATCTAATCCAAGGTCCTCTTTCCCCAAACTCCTCATGAGTATATCTTCCCGACTCTTCATAGCTCCTTAGAGTACCTTACCCCTCCCCATTTCGCCATATCTCAACCGACATAATCTAGATCTTCCCGGGCAAGCTTCAATAAAATAACTCCATACCTATTCAACTACTCTTCTTGGGTGATTGCACCAACTTACTTTAGGTTAGTTACCAACAAGTGGTCCAACTCTCCTATTACTCTCTCAATTGGGAATGTACCATGTGCATAAGAGTATTCTATGAGCCCCTATTCCGATATGACCATTGCCTATAAATAACACTTGAAGCCATGTGATAGAAGGGAAATCTCTTGGTACATGATACTATTCATACCATTAACAGGACTTAACTCACTCTTTCTCTCTTCGTTTTTTGTATCCTCTCTCAACACTCACAATTAACATAAGTATTGAAGTGACCATGCTCGTATCATTAACTATTTCTTTTGATTGTTGACTTTGAACTTATTATTGGAGATTTTCACCTAGAACACAAGCCATACAAGGAATCAAAATCAATCGGATGAAGAACAACTAGCTCTATGAAAACAAAAATCAATGGAAAAAAATTAGTGGAAATAGAAATGAGCAGAAATGAAAATAAGTGCAATGTTTGTTTTATGTCTGGTAAGTTATGAAGGAAAAGAAGAGAAAAAAAAAAGAGAAATAAAAATAATGATTGATAAAATTATCTCTATATTATTTTTATGAAATATTAGTTAAAAAAGAAGAATAAAGATATTTAAATCATTTTCATTAATTTTCCTTTATTTCTCTTACTTTTATCCCATTCTTAGATGAAAATAGACATTTCGATTTTTCTTCCATTTCTCTTCAAGTCATTTCATTTCTATCCCAATTAATATGCCTAAACATATACATTTTCATTTATTCATAGGGTGACATCAACATCACCGACTTTTTCCTTTTCTTTTATCCTTTCCTAACCAATACGTTCGTCTTGGATAGATCTTTGAATGGAACACGGTGTTTATCATGTCTTTATTGATAATAACATTTTAAAAGTCCCATGCAATTATTTTTATTAAACAATTTAAATAAACCAAGGAATCTGTTACACGATCAATTACTACAACAAAAAAACATTATCTTTATTTTATTTTTTTTAACTCCTAAAAATAGACTACAATGGTTTAAACTTTAAAGTAAAAAAGCATATCTATTTTTGGAGTACTTTCTATTATAGACCTATCACATAAAATGCAGGATCATTGCAAGTACATCATATAAAATAGTAGGATTATAAGCAGTACCACATGTGAAAGTATTATGATATCATAATTTTATTTGATATATTCTCTATAGAAGATGTCGCTGAACCTTTTTTTTTTTTTTTTTTAGTTCCATATAGATTATGAATTTTTTAGAGTCATAAATGCCAATTCAGTTCACCTTTTTTCATGGCTTCGTACAAAGAAATAATAATTGCCAATTTTATTTGTTCTTTCTAGGATGTGACATTATAGAAGAGACAACCACCAAGTGTTAGAACTGTTTGTAGAACCCTAATCTAAAGTTACAGGGGAAAAAAATTGGTGATCCTATGAATTGTTGTTTTGTGTATATACGTCGTGAGAAGCCTCTTTTTTTTTTTTTTTTTTTTTTTGCCTCTCCAAAGTGAGAGATCAGTTTTAAATTGAAATATATATATATATATATATATATATATATGTATCAAAATCTATTCTTCACAAAACAAGATCTAATAAGACATTGTTCCGGATATGCCAACTTAGTATAGAATACAAGATATTAAGTGTATATAAAGAAAAAAATATACAGATAAATGGATTTTTTTTTTTTTTTTTGGGATAAAGACGGCCTTGAATTTATGTTTAGATTCATGATTTCTTTTTCATTTAATTCGATTCTTCCTTTTCAACTTCCTGTAAATTTTCAAAATTGGATTAATTTAACTTTATGTGGTTCATGGTTTCATTTATGTTTAGATATCATGTTCATATAATGTAGGGAAATAGCTTTTATATTTTAATATGTTATTTACAATTTGGTTCGATTTCTTTTTTATTTAATTCGATTCTTCCTTTTCAACTTCCTGTAAATTTTCAAAATTGCATTAATTTAATTTTACGTGGTTCATGGTTTTCGCCTCACCTTGTAGATGGGTATTTTCTTAAATTTTGTCTACCAATTTTATTAAAAAAAATTACCATAATATAATTTATAGAAAATCAACTATCGCTAATGGAAAAATGGTCAATCATAAATATTACATACGATTTTTGAAAAAATACAACAGTCATAGATATGACATAGAATTAAAAAAAGAAACACACAAAAATATTACTAGAGATTTTTAAAAAGCTTGTATCAATTGATCGTAATTTTCAAAATATATAATTACTAATTCGCAGTTTAAACGTGAAATTTTTTTATATAATTAGTATTTTTACATATAAATTTAAAAAAGATCGATAAAAAGAGAAATATCTCGCTATAATATACTTGTAATGCACAAAGGAGACACGGAAGAAGGAATTAGAGAGCAAATTTTTTCTCTCTTATTTTGAAAATATTAACTCAAAACTCACAAAAATCATTTTCTCCATATATAAAAAAATTTAAAGAAAAACTTAAGATTTTTTTTTTAAGTAGGGGGAAGGGGCTAATTGGATGACTTAAACAGTCTTTTAATAAAAAATAATAATTTATAATAAAGATAATGTCACAAATTATACGTAATTTCTAAAAAAATATGCAGTTAGGTACCTAAACTTTGAAATTATAGATTTAGTACATGAAGAATTTTTAAATTGATTAATTTAGTATCTGAAAAAATTTAATGAACGTACTATTAGTATACACAAAAAGTTTTTTTATATACCAAATTGATCAACTTAAAAGTTTAGGTATCATTTGTGACATTAATCCTTTAAAAATATTAAGCTCTTTTAATATTTTAATGAATCTTAAAAACTACTTAATCAACTATTTTTCCTTAGTCATGCATTTCCTCTCTCAATTCTCAACAATTTTTCTTCCATTAATTTTTTTATTCCCTCGTTTTCTTAATTCTTTTTTGTTGGTCCCACTTTTATAATCAAGAATGGGGTTTAAATTGATTATAAATCTTTGAATTAAACTCGTGAGAACAAGATTAGCAATTAAAACGAAATTAAAAATGCAATAAATTAAAAGAGTAGGGAAGAATAGCTAAGTCAACAATATATAATGGTTCCGCTTTATACGTTAGTATACTCTTCTAGCTCCAAGTCAGGGATCACGTAATCTATACGAGTATGTTCTACTAATACAATCAAAACTTGTTTACAACTAGTTCACAATTCAACTCTACTCAGCCTTTCAAGCTTCAACTTAGTTAACACCAACTATAGAGGTTCTACTTGCTAAACAAATCAAAGTGATGACACACTACAGTTCATCCACTAATCAAGATCAAAGAAATATGTAGCAAGGAAAATTGATTGCACAAAATTAGTTAAAAATTCATGTGAGAAAGAGAATATTTTTGCAGAGCATTTTTGTTGTTTTTTGAAGCAGCTATTCTTGTTTTTGAATGCTTCGAATAAATTATCTTCTATCTTCAACATTCAAAAATCTATTGTGGTATGCTTGATAAGCTTCTCCTTAAATGTCACGGCTTGATATCTTGAGTATCTTCTCAATTGATATCTTCAAATATATTTAAAAATGAATGACATTATAAGCTTGGATAAGATCAAGGATATTCATCACTTGATATTTATCCTTAAAATTGGCCTGATTATTTATCCTGAATTGCTTGATGTTTATTTTCAAAAACCCATGTGATATTCTATTTGAAGAAGATAGTCCAAGCCTTGACAGACTTCATCACGTCCAAAAATAGGACAGTTGACAAGATCATATCTTACACAACTTTTAATAAGCAATTAGTGATTAATTTGTCTTGAATTTTATGAAAATTGCTAGAATTAGTAATTGGATTGTTTAAGTTCATGTTTCAAGTCTAAATTAAACAAATAAAAGCATAACAAGGAAGTTTGAGTTGAAATTGAAAAATCTCAAGGGGTACGCTGACTTTTCTAGAGCAATGCCGGCTTTTCTGGAGCATAAGCCACCGACGTACAGTCGGCCTAGAGAATCATCATAATGTTAAACTTTAACACTGCCTCTACGCTGCTAGCCTTCGACCCAGCTTTGAAGAGAAACAAATTCAAGAATTCAAAGGCTAGCAAAAATTGTCCTAAACGCCAGCCGGCCTTCAAGCGGTACATGCTGAAGATCAGTAACAAAAAATTGAGCATTGGCTCAACACTGCTAGTGTGGGAATACATGAAGGCCAACTGCTGCAATTTTGTTCAATATCGGCTTTCTGGGAATCAAAGCCGCCGACATTGAGACGGTGTTGAATGCAAACGGAATGCAATTTATTAAAGCCGTTGCAAGCATAGCCGGCCTTGAAGTGGATCTGGTCGGCCTTTGATGTTTCTATTATACACCGGCATTTCAAACCCTACGCTGCTACCTTTCAAGCAATGTAGGTCATCCACTAAAACCAAATTGTTAAAGCCAAAGCCAAAGCCGCCAGTGTTCAAAGCATTGTAGGAATGTACACTGCCTGTAAGCCGTCGGCATAGTAAATATAATTGCTAGTATACGTTTTGTAACTACAAAAATTAGATGAAACACCTGAAATTTTGCTTATATATTCTAGGGTTTCCTTCATAATGGGGACATTTGAAAATCATCAGAAAAGAGAGAAAAAGAGAGTTTTACATATGTTTGAGTTTGTTCACTAAAACCCTAATGTTCCAACAACATAGAGGCGATTAAGGTTTAGGTACAATCAAGTAGTGCCTACTTTGTGGGATTATGGATCTGAAGACATCATTTTATGGAAATGAATCAATTTTAAGGTATTTTTGTCCCTGTTTTATCATATATATATATATATATATATATATGCTTGATTGTATTTCAGATGCTTGATTGTTATGACTATGCATGAATGGATTTGATGAATTGATATATGAATCATGTTGATATTGATATTGATATTGATTATTTGGGAATTTAGTTATCTTTGCTTGTAATATGTTTAATATGTGTCTGGTCAACATAAATTAGATGGATAGGATTAAAGATACCCAGGAGGGATTCGATGATCCATACAAGTAAAATTTAAGTTTTTAAAAAAGATTTGTCATAGAGATATGCAAGTCTGTGATGAAATTTAAGAATTCACTTATTTTTATGCAATTAGAATTTCAAAGTTAGGTCACTTGGTTGTGCTTAGTTTGTAGTTTTAATTAGAATAGTATTTTTGGTGAGACCAAATTACTATTAAACAGTTAATCATAGATATATTATCTTGGCATGATAGTTTATGCTATGATAGGATTTATGCTAGTCCAGGAGGTGGGCAAATTCCAGTGAATTTGATTAAATCCCAAATAATCAATTCCAAATATTAATTTGAAGCATGGGTTATTTCAAATGAGAATATAAATGCATTATTCATATTTGTATCTACATCTCCTAAATCTATATCCTTCATTGTTGTTGCTAGAATATAAGGTTTTAATCCTTAACAATCATTTGATAGTTAATTTTTAGTCAAACACCATATAATAATTAAGAATCTGAAATTTGATAGCTTAGATTAGGGTAAGATTCAAATTCTAGTAATTAGCTATATAGCTCCTTGTGGATACGACCTAAACTTACTAGATAATACTATATTGTATCCGGTGATTTTGCTGACTAGTTAAGTATTACACTTGTGTCTGAAATTGAAAGTTATTAGAATATAATAGGTGTAAATACTACAGTTTTAACAGTTCAGCTCATGTTTATCTTGAAGCTCTTAAGCGTTGACTTGATCCAAATTTCAAATCTTCACATGCATTGTTGTTCTAAACATATAAGGCAGTTGTTGTCATAATAAAAACTGATGTAACCTTGCAGTAGCAATCAAATTAGAGCTTGGTCTTGCATTATTCCTTATGAAGAATAAACTTTAATAATCTTGATTTAATCTTCGTAGATTGTAATCTATCTTAGTGGAACATATGAATACTTTACCTAAAGTATTCATCTTTTGGAGATTGATCTTGAAAATTCATTAACACTTAATTTGAAAAAAGGCTTTGATCATTCTATGCTTGAAGTCGTGATTGAACACTTCAACCTTTTGAAGTACCCTCTAGGTTATATTAAACTTTTTTTGTTCTTCCGGCATAATCTTTGGAGTTCTTTCCAGGTTGTGCTTTTTTATGTTAAACTCACTAAACATTGAACATTCTTGATAAGCCTATGGGTACACTGATACTATTCATCATTGTATCTTTTTCATTTAAAATCTATACACTTAATAATTTAATCAATTTTTTTTACTTAATTCTTTTAGAGATAACAATTGCCCTCTTTTTTATGACAATAAAATCTTTCTCAATAATAAAAAAAAATTAAAAAGAAGAGATATGATATCAATAACTAGCACTTCACAATAACTAGCATTTCTCATCGCATATAACTAGCATTTCTGATCATATATCATCATACTAATTATCTCATCCTTTTTGTTATCAACAAAATATGCAACAAAATGATTAACACATGAAGATTTTGCTAACAAATAAAGAAAACATCACAATCTGAATAGTTAATTACATCATATGTTTTGAATTTTAATTACATCATAAGTCTGATGTGTCTTAAACAAAAGAAAAACAAAACAAGATCATTTCTTTTTTTATCCTCTGGTGGATTTCCTTGCCGCCATCTTTTAGCATCTTCTATAATTTTGAGGAAACGGAGATGTTGCAGAGAAAGAGAAGAAAGACATCAAAGCTTGAACTACTTTCATAAGATTAGGACTTGATGAGTCAGATAGAGCATATTTCTGGGGATTTTGAAGAACATCAAGAGGAATGAAAGGAACAAGACTAGATGATTAGGAGTTGGCTCACATGGCCTCTTTGTGAGAGAATGGAAACTTTTCTCAGATATCTCAGTTTATACAAATTCTAGAATCGTTTCTTCTTCTTGAGGATGGGGTCAAGGTGATTCAATAGAATAGAAGGAAGTTTCAAAGGTTTGTTAATATGGTGATCCATGATCTAAGGTGAAAAATCCTTTGATATCTTTTGAGATATGACACTTTAGATCAAGTTTGAATGATTCAAACTTTTCTTCCGCAATCTTGGAAGTAAAATTTTCAAGTTATGGTGTGGAAGATTCACCTGGTCCTTCAAGAACCCTCGGTACTTCTTCCCATCAATGTCAGAACTTGAATCAACCTTAGCATCTTCATTAATTCTAAATCAACCTCTAGTCATTCAAACAAAAGCCTTCCTTTTCTTTTGAGACATAGGTTACTTTCCATGCCCATGCTTTGAACTTTTCTCTTGTTTCGAAGGTTCTGGAGAACCTTTTGAATTTTTCTTATCCTTCCCTTCTATCTTTGCAATAACAGACTTCTAGTCAATTTTCTTCCTATGCTTTTGATGCAAGTATATTCCTTCATCAACAGAATACCAAAACTTCTTGTATGTCTAAATATTCATATGTTTGAAACTCTTTTCCCTAATCCTTTTAAGACTTATAGGAAACTTAGCTTCTTTTGGAACTTTTAGTTTCTTAAACTTGAACAATACAATCAATAAACTCCCATGCATCTTGAATTCTTTATCTCTCCACATTTGTTTGATAATTCTCCTAGGGAGATCAATTTATATTCCTTTTATCATAGCCAAAATTAACAAACCATCTTCCTTAGTCACAGGAGTCGAACTGCCACTTCTTTGAAAAATGCATTTACATTCAAGAATAACTTTAAGCAAAATGCGTATCAGCAAATCAAACTCATGGAAAAAGACGTCTTCATCGAGAAATCCACCTACTCCATCATTCAAAATCATAAATAGATCATTTCTTAAACATATTCATTATCATCCTTGTAATTTTTTAAACCAAAACAATACATTAGATCATTGCAAGAGATATCTATCATTGCTCCTCTAACAGATGATCTCAATCTATCTCTGTCAAGATAGCTCAAATTAATCCACCATCTCTCCTACCACTTTATTAGTTAAACCACACAATTTTCTATATCCTAACTTATCTAGCCAATCATTCCAATAGAATCCATTTTTCTTGAAGTATTTGAACTCAATGAACAACCAATCATGGATTTCGACCTTTTTTTATGAAACCCTAGGAACAAACTCCTCATCATTGTTTGTTCTTGCCTTCTTAGGTTTCGACTGTCCTATTGTAATTCTTGGATTTTCTTTTAGTTTCTTTGAAACATCTTTTTTTGACTTGATATACTTTTCCTTCACTAAAGGTTCTGGGGTTGATTCTTGTTCCTTGTCAATTGAATCATATCTTTTATTAGACTCCATGGTTGTTTCTTCTTCATTCACGGTCGATCTTTTTGTACTTTTCTTGGATTTCCTATCATCACGACCAGAATCTTGAACTATTTTTTACTTAATTTCACTAAAGGGAGGGAAGTCGAGAACCTTGAGACAAGGTTTGTTCAGAATTTGAGGGTTCATCAGCAATGGTGATGGGTTTAGAACATGTAATTGTTTTAAAATTGTTGTTTGAGAGATGAAGAGATTTTCTTGTGCCATGGATAAGGTTTGAAAAAACTTTAAGAGAAAAGAGGGAAAGATAGAGAGATGTTTTTGAAAAACCACCAAATCGTATATATAAATTAAGCCCTATAACTGAAAAAAAAAATTGCATGAATTTTTATAAACCAAATAGATCACATAGTTTAAATTTATTAAAATATGATACATATCAATAAATAAAATGGATAACACGAACCAATCTCATTTTGATATATTTAAAACTAACCGTCTCTAAAGGTTTTGTAAACATATCTGTAAATTAACTATCTGTAGGTACATATTCAACAATAATATTACCATTATTAACATGATCTCTTAAAAATGATGTTGAATTTCTATGTGCTTAGATCTGGAATGTTATATTAGAATTTTTGCTAAATTAATTGCACTAATATTATCACATTTGATTGGAATATTTTTATATGAAAAATCATAATCTTGTAATTGTTTTTTAATCCAAAGCATTTGAGCACAACAATTTGTAATAGAGACATATTCAGCTTTAGTCGTAGAAAGGGCAATTGAATTTTGTTTTTTGGAAGACCAAGAAATTAGTTTGTCACCCAAAAATTGACAAGTACCTAATGTACTTTTTCTATCCATTGTACATCCTTCATAATCAGTATCTAGATATCTTATGAGTTCAAAATTTTTATTTTCAAGATACTAAATTCCCAATTCAACAGTACTGGATAGATACTTGAAAATTCTTTTTATCATTTACCTTTTTCCCGTTTGAATCAAGATCTAACCCTGTTGAAGTACTCATAGGTGTGACAGCTCATTTGCATCATTCATAACCAAATTTCTTTAAGATTTGTCCAATATACTTTTCTTGATGGATAAAAATGTCATCTTTACTTTACTTTATTTGTAGCCCAAGAAAGAATATCAATTCACCCATCATTGACATTTCAAATTCTATTTGCATTTCCTTTGCAAATTCTTGATAGTATATTTCATTAGTATAACCAAATATTATACCGTCTACATATATTTGTCTAACTAAAATAATTGATTGTATGTCTTTAAAAATAAGGTTGTGTCAACAGTTCCTCTTTGAAAATCTTTGGAAATTAGAAATAAACTTAATCTTTCATGTCATGCTCTTAGGGCTTGTTTTAAACCACATGAAGCTTTGTTTAATTTAAAAACATAATCATCTTTGAAAGGATTTTTGAAACTAGGAGGTTGTTCAACATAGACCTCTTCCTTTATAAAACTATTTAGAAAAGCACTTTTTACATCCATTTGAAAAACTTTGAAATTTTTACAGCATGCATATGCAAGCATTAAGCTAATTGCTTCTAATCCAGCAACTTATGCATATGTTTCATCAAAGTCAATTCATTCTTCTTGTGAATAACCTTTAACTACTAATCTTGCTTTATTTCCAATGATTTTTTCATTTTCATCCAATTTATTCTTAAACATCCTTTTTTTTCACTTATAGATTTTTCTTCAGGTATAGGTACTAGATTCCATATATTATTTCTTTGAAATTGATTTAACTCATCTTGCATGTCATTAATCCAACTATCATCACTTAAAACTTCATCAGTATTATTAGGTTCAAACTTAGATAACAAAGTAAAATGACTTTCAAAATCTTGTAAATTAGCTTTTGTTTTAACACCAGATTGAACATTATCTATTATTTGCTTAGGAAGATAAGCATATTTATATTTCAAAGCCTTAGAAGTTTATGGTTCATATTCTTTATGTTCTGGAGTACCTTCTATATTATCATAAGTTTATGGTTCACATTCTTTAGGTGTTGAAGTACCTTCTGTATTATCATTTGGGATACGTTTTGGGTGACCGGATCCCTAAGTTTCAACAGCTAGTGCTTCAAACTTTAGTTCTAAACCAAATTTTTCGTTAATCTTGGATTCCCTTTCATCATCAGTCTCATCATCCTTTATATCTTCAACAAACGTAACATTAATTGATTCTTCTATAGTTTTAAAAATTGATTAAACACACGATAAGCACGACTGTTCGAAGAATATCCTAAAAATATATCTTCTTCAAATCTTTCATCAAACCTACCAAGATAAAGAGCTTTTTTTTTTCATAAAACACTTAAAACCAAATACATGAAAATAAGAAAAGTTAGGCTTCTTACCTTGAAAAAGTTCATACACTGTTTTGGATGCCATGAGCCCAATGTATACTCTATTGATGATATAGTAAGCTGTGGATACGGCTTCTGCCAAAAAATACTCAGTAATATAACTTTTATTTAACATAAATGTCACACCCCGATGGTACCCTAATAGAAGTACACAGGTCACATTTGAATACTATCACTAGATTACCTTCGGAGTGTGACATGTTTTCCAAAATAAAAGGATCTTTTAGTTGCTTCGATAAGAAATGATAAATACATGTAAGAAATAAATTAGTAAATAATTGCCATCTTAATCATAAAGTATCATAATTTATTACAAACCATGTAGTCTTTTTGTAATTCTCTACATACATAATTAATCACAAATAGAGCCATAGGTTTCTAACTCTTAAACCCTTACCGGAGTCATATTTCTAGAAGTAACTAACCAAGGTCGAAGCGTAAACCTGAAAAGACTGTGGGAGTGTGAGCGAATCCATGGCTCAGTGAATAACTAGACATATTACACATCAAGCAAGTTAATAACAAATCGTATGTAATGCAATCACTCAAACATATGTTCAGATATAAGCTTGGATGATCTATAATCCAAATAGGAAAAAGATTTACGCCCTCTTTTTAGAGTTAAAAAACATTTATTTTATGACCCACCTAGTAAGGAAAAACTAAGTTTATAGGAAAATCAACGATTTCTCATCTTAGGGTTATCACTTTAAATTTAATAACTGTTTTAACTTACCATTTCCTGTATCCATCCTTAGAAAATCCTTAAGTATTAATCATTTCATAGTGATACAACAAGCGGTGTTCTTCGTTGCCACTTAATTCTCGTAGAATCGATAGAACCAAAAAAAAAAAAAAAACCTTGGAAGACCTAACACTTTAGAAAAACCAAGTATTAACAGTGAACCGAAATATTAATGTGTAGCAGGCTGTCACCTGTTTATATATGCAATAATGCAGCACATGCAATGTATGACCAGATTATTTTAATAAGTCAATAGTTCTTATTCAGTTTCATGGTGGCCATACATTACACACAATAACCATCATACTACCTCACATCATTATACCATTGTATTATCACTTTTGTAATGGTAAATTAACAATCATACAATCAGATCACAATACATTTCAATCAAAACATTCATATTATTATCTTTGCATTTCATATTCAGCTAATTACAAGCACAAACAGTATAATATGACTGAATTACTCACCTGCTCATGTGACTAGTTGTAGTAATCTGCCGGAAGGTCCTCTATGGTATCAAAGTCACCTATTGAGATGAATAAAATATTCATCAATATAATAAAGATTATATAACTAAACTCCTATATGTGTCTAGTGTCCTAAATTGATATTTGGCTCGGTTTTTATTACTTATTTTGGTCATTTAATGGTCTTATGATGACAATTATCAATTAATCTTTATTTTCATGTAGCTTGTCTTAGTCTTGCTTGATATTTATATACATTATTCTGGTATTCGAAAAATTGATATTTAACAAGTTTATATTTTATAGTTATTATTACTATTTTTATGTTATTCTCTATATGACTTATTATAGTAACTCATATTCGTTTATTATTGTTTAGTGTTGTCGTGCCTCTTTTAATCTACTTCATACAATTATTTTATCATTTTTAGAAGTCACATTATTCATAAATTTAGCTCATTTCAATTTCCATTCTTACCTATTTATCTATATAAAACAAATATTTGATAATTATAGTTGCTAATAATACTTAATATTTCCCTATAGTTTTTAAGGTTTTAAAAGTTATCAAATATTATACATATTAATATTTTAAGTATTTGTATTTATTTTATTTCGTAGTAATTTCCGTTTTGGTGTACATATATATAATATGTTTATATTTATTATATAAATATCATGTCCGTGTAATATAGACTTTACATAAGAAAAACATGTTTGTACACCGACTCCTATGCCGTTGGCGTTGAAACTCAAATGCTGGCGTTCTTAAGTTTCACATATTATTTCGTATCAGGTTGCACTGGCTTGTAAGCCTCTAACTTTCCCACGTAAGCCGGACTATACGTTGCCGACATATAACCCCAGTTAGCCAGCGTTCATTCATTTTACGTAAAAAAAGTTTTACATAGCTTCTGTTCCAGTGTAAGGCGTCTCAACACCGCCGACCTACCACACCGCCAGCCTACCCTCGTAAGCCGCCGGCGTTCAGCATCTACACTGCCAGTGTAGGAATAGTGTTGACACTGTTCATCATCTTCTCTAATGAATAAGTTCGTATTTCTTCAATTTTCTATGCTATAATCATTCCCAAATCATTCCTTAAGTGTTTCTATGTGATATATATATATATATCAACTCATGATGCATCAACATGTATATGATATTCAATTTTTGAATTTGGAAAAGTGTAACTAAGGTTTTGGAAACTTACCTTGTTTGATCCAGTTCGTGCATTTTTGAAGCTTGGATTTGGGTTGGTTTTGATCCTAAGGATGTCAGTAGACGGTTTAAAGTATTGTTTGAGCACAGCACTAATTTAACATACATCAACTTACCTTGTGTGTTCTTTCCAAGCTTTGTTGAAGTGTTTTGATGGAGTTTATGTTTGATCCGAATAGCTAGTGTATAGGGCGAGTTAGGGTCGGTTTTGTAGCTGTTTAGAGTGTTGTTTTAGTGTTTGTTTGGATTGGAAAGTGTGAGATTTAATTAGCTTTGTTTGCTTGTTCATTATAGTATTTATATTGAAGAAAAAGAAGGATGATATTAGCGATGTTATTGTGATGCATCTTCCCGAAATTTCATATTCGTGTGTGTGTGTGTGTGTGTGTTGTGTACTGTTTTGATGCATTAATTGTGTGTGTGTGCTAGCTATTTCTCATTGGTTATTGGGTGTAAATTGTTAACTGTATGAGTCAATTATTTGATCAAATTGGAGGTGTATTTCAACTTGCATAAACCAAGAAATTTCTAGCCGTGAATTGAAGATTCGCTACTGTATATATACACCATAAATTAAGGAGAAAAAATATTATAATAATAATTAGTTGATAATTATCTAGAGTTTAAGGTAGTTTATTAAGCTAATCGGGTATAAATTTGTCAATTATTCAAGAGTTTTATCTTCAAAAATTTATTTAGAGTTCTATAAATTTTCTAGATTGTTATTAAGTTCAACTTTGGGTTTAAAGTTTACGCAATAAATTTTTTTTTAGAATTTTATCTCCCATGATTATGGTTTAATAAGCTTAATAGATCAATTTTTGTTTTAGCCTCTAATAGCTTATGAATACCCTAACTAGAATAATAGTGTGATCCAAATATTTGTTTGGAGTCTAGATTATTAGTTATACATCTATTTATATATTTATTGTGTATTCATAATCCTAACGGTTCATCTATAAATTATCGTTTTCTAACTATAGACATTATCGAATATCTTCTTTCAATAAATTTGAAATCTTAGTTAGGTTATTTCTTTATCTTGAGTTTTTGATACCTACTATGAAATCTTATTAGTAATCTTAAATACTATCTAGATAACTTTTTTTTAGGGTTTGAAATTATATACACGCTCATTTCTACTTGTGGTTTAATTCTAAGGTCTTGATTGAGTCCTATATTATCATTCTATTTTCTATTTTTATATTTTCATCTATTTCTATTTGTATGAAAAATCTAGGGGTTTATAATAAATCTAGTTATTTTTGGTACAGTTCTATTCTTGTGTTCCACTCCATTTTGTTGAGGAGTGTATAAAGCTGAGAAATTATGAAAAATATCTTGTTCTTTGCAAAAATTTATAAACCGTGCATTTTGAGATTGTTTTTCATGATTAGTTCGAAGACTAATTATGGAAATTTCTTTTCCATTTTGAATTTGTTTTGCAAACTTTTGAAAGTGGTCAAAGTATCTATCTTATATCGTAAGAATATAACCCAAGTATATCTTGAAAAATCATCAACAATAACAAGACCATATTTACTACCGCCCATAATAAGAGTTATAATAGGTCCAAACAGATCAAGATGCAACAACTCAAAATGTCTTTTAGTTGATATTTCATTTTTACTTTTGTGTGAAACCGATACCATTTTATTCTTTAAATATGTATCATATTTTACATCATGTTTAATATTAATTCTCAGCAATCCCTTTATAACATTTTTTAAAGATAATTTTTCTAGTTGTGAGGAATTAACATGCCATAACCATCTATGCTAAGCAAAAATATGATCCTTTATACATAAAAGACAACAGGTATTCCTAACTTCAGCAGGTTTTATAAGATATATATTCCCTTTCTTAAAGCCTTCAAATATTTTAATACCATATTCATTAAAAGCATATTTATCTTGTTTCAAAACCATTTTATATCTCTTATCACATAGTTGACTAATGCTATGTAAATTATGTTTTAAGCCATTCACAAGATAAACATTCTCTACGATGTAAGGAGGCATATCAATATCTCCGATTGCAATTATTTCACCTCTATTTTCATATCCAAATTTACATATCATTTTTCTTCTCATGTTATGCTATTGAACAATGAAGCATTTATGGTCATATGTCTAAAACATCCATTGTATAGATATCATATTCTTTTCATTTAAGCTTCATGTTCTTGCAAAATTCAAAAAAGATTAAACTTTTTTAAGAACGCAAACGAGTTTCAGTCCTTTATAAGACAAGCTCGTTTGATTTTTTTTTAATTCATTTGTTGACTATTAGGCTTATTTCTTTTATGATAGCAATAATTCTCTATGTGACCCGGTTTATTGCAAAAGAAATATGCATAAGAGGTGTTGTTCCAATACGTAGTATTTACCTGTCTCCAGTTGTTCTATCTTGGGTAACTTCTGTAATACCTCTGGAACTGTTTTGGTAGTGTCACGGCCAAGGAGTACCCTAAACGTGGCAGTCGGCCGTACACAATACTAAAGCCTAGGAATGACTATCTCAGTCATGCAAAGGCTTTCATATCATGTACAATGTGTACATCACAACTAAGGGAACGTATCGGAGTAGCGTAATTTATATTGATAATAATAAAGTAACAAGGCAAGAAGAATACTTATCATAAAACATAAACATGGTAAATTACAATTCTTAGGGGTGTATCCCTCTATTGTCTTCAAGTTAAAATAAATACACTTCTTCGAATTTCTAAAACGTTGACATAGCATACATTACATATAAGGAATCTTACAAAGTAACTTCATCTTATGTTCCCATTGCCTTCATAAAATTTTAACATCCTTCCATGACTTTCTTAATGTCACGATCTTCGATTTAAGCTACGGGTATACCCGTTTCAACAAAATCTCTAGGGGTATAAGTTTACAACTAGCTTAGTGAGGTATTCCTTTTTATTTGCACCATGGTTTCAAACAAGTTCATTTAAATTTTCACATATATGCTATGCATATAATGCAACAATCACGTGATTACACAAATATAATAGTTATCCGGAAACCATATATAGAACAGATTTACCCCTCTGTGTCGAAGGTTAGGGAATCGGTGTTGAAGATTTGCGACTTTCTACTGCTAGTCCCCAGGTCCCCACCAAAAGCGTTCGGTTGGCTCGACTCTAAACTTAGAGTCTCATTCCCCGTGCGATTTGGATTCTCTAGGAAGGAGCATGGCCCGTGACCCACCACGATAACAGCCAATCCAACTCTACGCATAGGAGTAGCAGCCTTCCGAAAGAGATGTGACTTGATGGATACTATGTGTGGGTGTTTTATTTTTCTTAAGACAAACCTTATTAAGATTTATTAGGGGCAATTAATCAATTTGACAAGCAATAAGTAATCATATAAATAAGTAAACAAAACACTTAAACAGACAATTTGAGTTTATGATATTCTTAATTATCATTCACACTAAGCATAAAATCACATATATACATATCTCTAAATTCCCCATATATATCCATTTTATCTTTTCTTACTATACTAATGCTACTACTTTACAAGCACAAGCAACATAACGAAATTGAGAGGAATAACCCACTCGTCCATTTTGCAATATTTTTAGTCGTATAAATCCTCAGGAAGGGTAATCTTGCATCCTTCGTCACCTAGACAAAAGAAATACCTGGGATGAGCATTTCGTAGAAATTCTTTAAACTTTTAATTCTATTTCACTATGTCTCTCAAAAATCGCATAGAATGAAATTCCAATTTAAAATGACCATAACTTGCTCATTTTAACTCGGAATTTCGCATGTAATATACGTTTTCAACCTATTCGAAAAGATCTATCCATTTCTAAGGTTATCTTTGTCATATAAGGTCATTTGGGTTCCGAAATCGTAGGGTACAGATTTAAAACGAATATTTCCCTTTAGTATACAAATAAGCTCACTTTATATGCAAACATTCTAATGGTAGTGTCTCAACAATTTATTTCATAAAATAATTCATTTTGAAGTGTTAAAACTTAACATGACAAATTTCCTTTTCAAGTATTTTGAAGAAACTTTACATTTTCTTAGGTTATTATAAATGAGTATATTTTTATTTTATTTTCCTCATTCCTTTTTCAAAACAATTAAATTTTTCCTTTAACTTTGGTCTTTTATAATTTCTACTTCTAGTGATAAAAGATCAAACTTATCAAAAGTTTATTAAGTTGTTAGTAACCTATTTATAAATTTGCATTTAGAATGGTTTTAGAAAATTGGTCTTTTCTTGTTTAGAATACAAGTCCTTATTTTCTAAAACTTGGTCTTTTATTCCCTCTACATATTTTATTTGAAAAGATTCCTCTTTATTGATAAAATACTTTGTTTTTTATCTTATCATATTTGTATTCTTTGAAAATAAGTTCCTTAGTTAGAAACTTGAAAATCATTATTTTTCTAAGTGGGTTTGTAACTTTATGAGTTGATTTTATCTTAACTTTGAAAACCAGTTTATTTCTTAGTTTTGTTATAGAGTTGAAAAGAGTTCGATCTTAAGCTTTTTGTGAAAACTTTGAAAACTAATAAATTATTTACTAAAACTTAGGTTACCATTATTAAAAAGAAGGTATTTATTTCTTATGTTTCATTGGTAGAGCTATCTTTGTTATTTGAGAAAACTTTGAGAAAACTTGTATTACTTCCATTTCTATGTTGTTGATAATAACTCTATTATTTAATGGCAAGTAATATAATAGAAAATTTAGTTTTAAGTGCCTTTAATAAAGAGAAATTCTACTTTTAATTTAGTTGAGACAATATCATTATGTAGATGCAAGTATTATGAGCAAGTAAAATAATAAGAATATGAGAAAATACTAGAAACAATAATAATAAGCAAGATAATAAAAATATCAATTATTGGGAACCTTAGCTTCATCAAGGTATCCCGGTCAAGTATTGGGAGTCTTAGCTTCATCAAGGCATTCCAGGACTAAGAATAGACTGATCCCAAAAAGAATAAAGAAAATAAAGAAAAGATTGTTTTGACTTGATATGGACAAGTCTAAGACTAGAAATAGTAGTCTTAAAAATAAAATAAAATAAACAAATTGCAAGGCATGAAATTTAATAAATAACAAGTAAGCTTATATGCTCTAAAGATTATATATAAATACATAAATATATTTAGTTAGATATGAATAAGAAGTTAGCATAATAATAACAATGATAATAACGAATAATAACAACATTTATAATATCGAGATAATAAATAGGATTTTCATGTGCAAAAATAAAACATGAACATATTGTTATTTTTACTACTTATGTGAGTTTCAAGATAACACTATAGTCATATTAAGTTACATGACATGGATAAACTCAATGGTTGGAAGAAATTTTACCTAAAGTGTTTATGTGATATGAAGATGATAGTGAATGTATGGTTATGTAGTTATTGAGAAATGATAATTGGATTGTGTATAGAGAGAATTTTGTGAGTATATTGGTGAAAGAGAGTTTTGGTAGAAGAAAATTTTGTTGAAAGTGTTTGTGTAGAGAATTTGAGAGAGTTTTGGTAGTAGAATGATTGTGTGAAAGAATAAAGAATGAAGAATGAAGAATGAAGAAGGAAGGAAGTATTTATAAAATTTTGAAGTGAAAATTAGATGTAATTAAATTAATTAAAAAAGAAAATAAATGGAGACTGAAGAGAGAGAGAAGTGGACGGCAAGAGTAGGGAAAGAGAGAGAAATTTGATTAAAAATTAATTTTAAAAGAAAAATGTAAGAGAAGTTTAGTAATATGTGGTGTAGAATTTTTATGGGAAAAGAAAATTGTAAGAAATAGATATGTAAGTGTAAAAATAGGTAGTAGAAAAAGTAGAGATAGAGGAATGGTAATAAATAGTAGAAAAGTACTATGAATAGTAAACTAGACAATTAAAATATCGATAGTAATAAAAATACGCGTATAAATACAATATCTGTAATTTTTAGCTACCGAAAAATTCTAAAACTGATATTTTTAAAAATCTTATATTTTTACAAGTCTATTGGTATTAACGGAATATTTTTGCCATCTAGTGTATCAGGGCACGGTTTTTGAAAACTGATCCCGTTTGGATCTGAAGGACATTAGAAATTTACGAATCTTATATTTTTAAGCTTCTCTATATTATTACAAACTATTATCAACAATTATTTCCATTTTGTTGTTTAGAGTTTAAGAGTGCAGGATTGTCGGATCTTAAACACCAGGGTTTGTTATAAGCTTTGTTAACTTTTAAGGTTCCGGTTTAACTTTCGATTTTTGTTAGTTATTCGTATAACCATAAAATTTTGGGGTTTTGCTCATATTTATTTTTAGTTCAATGTCTATGGTTTATTTCATTTTATTTGTGATTATTTAATATTTTGTTGTTCTTAGGATCGTTTAACCGAGTCTAGGGTTAAGGGTTGACTCATTTTGACTTTTTGTAAAATTTGAAACTTTTGATTCTAAAATTCACTGAAGGATTTAAGATCTTAGTATTTCGTTATCAAGCGTTATTTGAATATATCGTCTTGATTTACGTTTTAGGAATCGAATAGGTGATTTGATTGGTGTACGGATATTGAATTTACAGATAGTTGGATTTTCTATGTTGTTTTTGTCACGCCCCAAAGGGTACCCTAGTTGTACTGTATTGTACGTAGTATTGATTTCTATACAATACAACTAGTTACTCTAAAGGATGTGACATTAAAACAGGATCTTTTAAGTTGCTTGATAAGAAATGATGTACATACATAAAATATACAAAACAGATAAAATAAAACTCCATATAAAGTCTGTATAAACTATTACAACGGTTTTATCAACTTACAACTAGGAATGTAGAATAGATGTAAGTTTTCTAATACAAGAGATCTAAATCTTTGTTAACTACTTCCATAACTTGCTAACGTGGCTTCCTTACCCGTTCTAACCTTCGAGATGGTACTAGCCACGGTTTGAGAATGACCCTGAAAAATCTGTTGGAGTATGAGCATTTCTACAGCTCAGTGAATAACCATCACGTATTACACATCAAGCACAACAAACAAGTAATTTATCAAACAAGTGTAATGCAACATTCAAGCATATGTACAATTACAAGTTTGGCCAACCGGAATCCAAACAGGATGTAGATTTGCGCCCTCACATCAGGGTTGAAGGAACCTAGTCAAGGATCATATATTTGACCCACTTGCTCAGGAGAAACAGAGAACCATAGGAATAATAATTCTTACTTTATTCTTTTCTTTATGATTATAGTTTCTTCACTCAATTTCCTTTAGGAACAAAGAGACTCCATTAAGTATTAGTTATTTCAAGCCGACACCACGGGCGGCGTTCCTTCTTTTGCCGAGTAGTTCCCGTGGAACCGAACAGAACAGGGGTAATTTTGGAAGAACTAGGAAATTTACATCTAGAAAAACCAAACATTAACCGAGATCCGAAACACTAATACGTAGCAAGTTGTCACACATTTATGCAATATTGTGTTAAGTTATAAGCCTGTCAGTTATAAATTGATTATAAAACGACCAAACAGTTTACAGACAATTCCCAACATGCTTCAACAATTTTTTTCACACAATTCTTGTTACCACTTTTAATAATTACAATTTAGCACTCAATTCATCCATCACTTAAGAAAGAACAATTCCCAACCCCACATGCTTCATACAATCATTTTCATATATAACTTTAGGTGCTACTATTGTTACAAACACAAACAATGTAATAGATCAGAGTTACTCACCTGCTCATGATGTCTTCAATCGTAATAATCTTCCGGGAAGTCTAAATTTGATTCGGATCCACCTATTTAGATGAATGAAGTTCCCTAAATTAGATAATTGACTTTATAATATCTCTTAATGTGTGTCTAAGTGTCCTATATAAATTTATCTCTTAGTAAGGTCATTTTTATCAATTCCATAGGTAGTTTATCTTTAATTGTTTAAAGACTTATGGATTATTCTATATTTTGTAAAATTCGTATGAATACACTTTTGCTACTAAAAGTGGTCTAATTAATTCTAAATTCATGTTTTTAGTACCAAATCTTTAAGCATACTTATTACTTATGTTAGCCTATATTTTTATATATAATTAAGTGTTAAAAAAACTTATTTTACCTATAGTATGCTAGTTGCAAATAATTTTCTATGATTAGTGTAAGACTTTCTCAAGATATCAATGTGTTTAGTGATATCAATATTTTCTTCTATTATATACTTTGTCTTTCAACCTTATGTAAAGTGAGTTCTCAATTAGAATTAAGGGGTTTCTATCTATTTTACTAATGACCATTCTACATTATTTTTAAGTTCATCAAATTAATTGTCTATGTATTCGGTGTTTAGTATATTTCTTAAGGTTGTTTCTAATGCCTTAAATTCCTTGTCTACATTTTAATAAATTTCTATTATGAGTCTTAAGTTCAAGACTTCTCATAGGTAGTATATTGGCTAGTTCTAATTGTTTAGATGACAATTATAATGTGTCTTCTAATTTACAAGGTTATGAGCTAGGGTTTTCAAGACAATAGTCTTGTAATAACTTCAATGTGAAATTCTAGGGTTTTCTAATGTTTAGACAATTTTCTTCAAGGCTTCTCCTTATTCTAATTCATTCAAAATATTTATCCTACATCATTTCTATTTATTCTGCCATCAACATAACTCTATGGAGGCTTCTAAAAATGTATCTATGGCTATGTATGACATTCATTTTCTTAATTTATAATGAGGAAATAAGTCAAAGGTGTAGACCTTACCTTGAAAGCTTAGAAGTGTAGATGGCAATTTCTCCTTTCCATTTTGATTAAGACCTACATATTTTAGCAAATTAGTAAATCTACTATATTTCATGAAATAAATAACTAGCTTTATAACTTCTTACCCTTGTTTTCTAAATGGTAGGATGGTCAATGGTTTCCTATAATAATAGTTGAAGCTTTGGTTGTGTGATTCTTAATTTGTTGGGATGCTAGAATGAAGACTAGAGGATACAAAGGAGGGAAATTTGAAATTGTAGAATGTGGGTTGTGTGTGTGCAGATTTCACGTGGAGAAGGGGGAGGAAGAGTGTGCTGGTAGTTGGGAATTTTGCTTTCCAATTTGATATAGGTAACTTGTAGGATAAGTGTTAAATTTGTTTAATTTTAAATTGGCCTAATTTGCTACTGTTGTAGGCTGCCACGGTAAAAGAAGAGGAGAGGAGGGCAGCTTGTCCAAGTTTCCTAGCTGATTTGGAAGTGTTATATTAAGTGTAATAATTAAGGACTTGTTGGAGCAAGCTCATTGGTTCATTTGTTCAATTCTTAAGCCTTTAGTTTTACCTAATTTAATTTCTGCAGGTGGGAGATGTAACCTTTTCAAAACAGCAACTTGGATCCTTAATTCACCGTAACTTGCATCCATAAATTGATAAGAATAGTAAAAAATCTAAATATCTAACTAATTACATCAAAAACTATACCCTATGCGTATATTAATATTAGTTACGTAAAAATTTTATTCTAAAAAATTTAATTTAGATCCCAAAATATTTCTACAACATGGTTGACTTCAAATTTTAAGTTTAAAATTTACGCGATTTAGTATTTTTAAAGTTTGGTCTTACGCGATTAGGGTTTCGGGACCTAAAAGGTCAAAATATAAAATTGGTATCTATGGACTCTAAATTTTCCAACTAATATTATAGTGTGATCAAAATTTTTATTTGAAGTCTAGATTATTAATTATAGGCTCGTTTATAGCTTTTTAGTACATATTTATAACCCTAACGGTTTATCTTTAATGGATCATTTTCATTCTATATAAACTACAAGTCATTGGCTTTCTAATGTTCTTGAAATAAAATTTTATTTATACTTATATTCTAGATTCTAGACTCAGATTATAAAATTTAGCTACAGTTCTTTTAATATCTAAAAATTCCCGATCTAGGGTTTTTAAATCATAATTAGGTTTATAAAACTCTAGAATTCCTAACTGAGGCCTAATCGGATAAACAAACTCTAATATCTATCTTAATTGTTACTATCCTATCTCCTTAGAATTCTCGGGGTTTACAGTTTTGAGGGTTTTCTTTTTCTCAAGATTAAGAATTCTCGTGTTTGACCTTATTTAGAATTTGGTTTTAACTTGGTTCGATTTTCAGGGTTTCGATTTTAGTGTTAGACTTCTAGGATTATTTTCTAAGAATTATGAAAATTTCAAGGGTTTACAGGTAGTATCCATAGAAAGGATGCTTTCTCTCAGGATAGCTTTTGGGGTATCCTCTGGTATTTCTGGCATAGCTTCTTTTGACATGATTTGATTTGAATTCATTCTTTTTAGCAACAAGATCAGCATTGATAACTTGTTTAGCCTTTACAAACATAGTTTTCTTAGGTGCATTTGAACTAGAACCATGTTTATAACTTAAACCATGCTTTTCACTTGACAATATTTGTGAAGAAATCAGCATACTTAATTTTTTTTATCGTTATTATATTGAATTAGATAAATCATCTATTTTAACTTTCAAAACACTAGTTCTTCTTTAAGCACATTGTTTTCCCTTTTTAGTTTTCATTATCACCATGCAACTTTTCATTGTCATACTTTAAAATATCATTTTCATCAGCAAGTAAGGAATTTGTATGCCTTAGTGCCTCTTTTTCATTTTTAAGAGGCTTAATCTTGCTATCACACTTAGCTATTTTTATGTTGGCCTTTTTAAAGGCATTTAAAAGCTTTTTTCATTCCAGTAAGCATGCCATTTTCAATTATCTCATCATCGATTTTAGAATTTACATCAGAGATGGTTATAAGGCATAGATTTGCTTCTTCATCCTTTTCATCTGAAGCTTCTGGACTACTTTCTGTGTTGTTTAAATCATTGAACGTAGCTAACATAGCTTGGCTTTTCTTTTTATACTTCTACATCTTCTTTATCAAAGTAGAACATTCATATTTGATGTGCCATAAATTTTTGTACTCATAACACTGGATCTCTTTTTCTCCTTTTCATTTCTTTTTTCTTATATGCTTTTTCTGCATCATTTTTCTTGTATTTTATAGTTTTCTTAAAAACACTAAACCTCTTACCTTTTGCTTCTTGAGAAATCGATTCAGCCTTCAAGCTAAGAGTGTTAAGTCTTCTTCTTTGTCATTCCTCGCTCTCATCAAATTCAGCTTGCTTAACTACAACTTCTTTGGTTTTGAATATTATTCCTTTAGTACTGCTCTCAAGTTCTTGTGTGGTTTTGATATGAGACTTATACACCACAGGGTTCTCCCTTATATGACTAAGTGTGAGCTTGTTGAGATCTTGAACTTCTTCAATGGTAGTCTTTTTAGCATCCTATGAATGTGGCAAGATCCTTAACATCTTTCTTACCAAATTTGGATCAACATTCTTCTTCCCAAGTGATGTAAGCTCATTCGTAATAGTAATGAACCTGTTAAAAGCATCTTTTACAGATTCATCAGTTTTAAACTTAAATAGTTCACATTTTTTAATAAGAGTATTAATTTTAGTCTCTTTGATGGTGTTGGTTCTTTCATAAGTATCACATAAGGTATCCCATATATCCTTAGCAGTAGCGTACAATGAAATCAGACAAAATTTTGATGATGTTATGGTAGTCAACATCAAGTTCTTGGCTTTGTTGTTCTTCTCGATATGCTTCTTCTCATCATATGAGAGTGTTGATTCTCCATTAAGTCGAATCACGTGATCACCAATAATATCACCTGCTAAAGGTATAATCATTAGTCTTTATATATATCTCCATGTGCATTTTCCAATAAGGAAAAATTTAAACCATAAAAAAAGAAGTACGATTGATTACAAAATTATTCTTAGCTATGATGTGATCGCTCAATTTGATAAAAGAGGCATGCTTTGATACCGATTGTTAGTCTCGTTTTTATAACCAAGAAAGTGGGGTTTAAATTGATTATAAATAAAAATGAGATTTTCAACCTTTAAAATTAAAATCCTCTTTGAGTTAAACGTGTGAGAACAAGATTAGCAATTAAATGAAATTGAAATGCAATGAATTAAAAGGGTAGGGAGGAATAGTTAAGTCAACAATATATAATGGTTCCGCCATTGCATCAGTCTAGTCAAGGACCCCATAATCCATACTGGTATGTTTACTAATCCAATTAAAACTTGTTTACAAATAGTTCACCATTCAACTCTACTCAATCTTCCTAGAGTCAACTTAACTAATACTAACAATAGAGCTTCTATTTGCTAAACAAATCAAAGTGAGGATACACTATGGTTCCTCCACTAATCAAAAAAGAGATAAAAGAAATATGTAGCAAGGAAAATTGATTGCATAAAATCAGTTCAAAATTTCTGTGACAAAGGGAGTATTTTCGCATAGCATTTTTTTTTTTTTGAAGCAATGTATTCTTGTTTTTGAATGCTTCGAATAAATAATCTTTTATCTTCAACATTCAAAAATCTATTGTGGTATGCTGGATAAGCTTCTCCTTAAATGTTGCGGCTTGATATCTTGAGTATCTTTTTGATTGATATCTTGAAATATATTTAAAAATGCATGATGTTGTAAACTTGGATAAGATCATAATAAATTGATATTCGTCGCTTGATATTTATCCTCCAAATCCGCCCGATTATTTATCCTGAATTGCTTGATATTTATTTTCAAAAACTCGTCTGATATTCTATTTGAAGAAGATAGTCTAGGCTTCGACAAACTTCATCCCATAAAAAATAGGACAGTTCAACTCATGTTTATTTTGAAGCTTTTGAGTGTTAGCGTCGTCCAAATTTCGAATCTTCACGTGCATTATTGTTTTGAACACATAAGACAGTTGTTGTCTTAATAAAAACTGATATAACTTTATAGCAAATCAAATTTGTAGAGCTCAATCTTACATTATTCCTTATGAAAAATAAACTTTAATAATCTTGATTTAATCCATGTTGATTGTAATCTATCTTAGTGGAATACATTAATACATTACCCAAATGTATTCATCTTTTGGAGCTAGGTCTTGAAAATCTATTAATACTTAATTTAAAAAAGAACATTGGTTATCCTGTGATTGAACATTTTTGCCAAAGCCTTTTGGGTTGTATTAAACTTGTTTTGTTCTTTCGACATAGTCTCCGAAGTTTATTCCGGATTTTACTTTTTCATGTTAAACTCACTAACATTGAACATTATACTCGTCTAGGTATACTAATACTATTCATTATTATATATTTTTATTTAAGATTTGCATACTTAATAATTTAATTAGTTTTTCTTTTCTACTTATTTTTTTTTTACTTACTTTATCATCATCGGCACTTTCTTTTAAAGAATAATATTTTCCTATTCCAAAAATAATGTTAGAGGGTAGAGCCATCATAGAGCGCTATAATGGATGGTGGGAAACAAGCTGCCAATGCCATGTCCACGTGTACGGCTCTCCATGGCTCTCCACCACAGACTTTGACGAGACACGGACCATTCTATCTAATATCCAATCTTCATGCGCTCGTCGTGGGCCCACGTGGCCAAACAAGAAAGGCGCTATGGGTAATGGATTATCCGACGGTCCAAATAAGAACAAAAAAGATACCATTAGAAAGTGCAAGCGGATGGGAACAGCGCAACAAGAAATCAAGCGACAACGAGCCCAATACTACGCATATCAGATTAAACCTTCGACGGTGTCGTTTACTACAAAGGAGGGCGTTGAATGACAGCGACACCTTACAATTTCAGAAGGTACGCCGTTCTATTTCTAGGTCAAAACTTTTGCAACAGCCACTTCCCTGGGTAGCGCGTAGAAGCATAAGTGCTGCTCTAACCAGCGCCAACTTTTGTTGGAAATCTTTAGAAGAGGGGAAACTATACCCTGAAGTAAATTGTATACGGCCGGGAAAAAAAAAAAACAAATTAAATTGTATGTTTTGTAAAGGTTGTGCCAATTTCTGTTTGGTTGTGTGTCTTAGTATGTTTGGTATGTGTTTGGTGTTCACAGGAAAGAATGGAAAAAAAAAATGGAATAAAATATAAAATATTTAATTACTCATATATAAATAAGATAACAATAGAAAACCACCTATTTTTACTAGCATACTCTATTAAAGGTATGTTACTTGCTTGAAATGATAGAGATTGGACCTTGAGGATTTAAGCTCGTTTTGAAGTATAGTAAAAGACCTACAAAGACAAAAACCTATTAGTGGCATACCAGATATGAGCACATTGTGATCACTCTAATACTTAAGTCAGAAGTTGATATGATGAGCTCGTATATCAAATAAAAGTAAGTGGTTGAGTGTGACATTATCCATTTTTTAAGTGATAGATGAGTATTTATATGTGTCTTATATGAGGGTTACGTACGTCGTGGACCAATGGGCAAGTGGGCACTGAGAAGACCCACCAATCAACTACTCGCGGATTAGTTCGATCGAGTTCCTTGTCTTGAATGGTAAGCAAGAAGGTGCATTAAATAGGATTGTGAGACTATTGCACTCCCACTTCCTTCTTTACACACCCTCCTGTTGCCAAACAGGGTTGGTACTTATATTTACTCCAAGTATAGATATAGATGAAAAATAAACAATTATATATTTATAATAAATATAATTAAAATAATTTCAAATAACATACTAAAATATATATATTCATAATGATAATATTGTATTGCGATTCAAAGATAAAAGTTTATCAAATATATATCAAAATTGTTTTAAATCTAATAAAATCAAAATCTAAAATCGTGCTTATATGTAATCTAAAATAATCGATGAAAAAAAAATAGTCAAAACTCTTACATCAATCATAAATGGTACTCCTTAAGCACCATTTGAAAATCTGTTCTCCTCAATCTTGTTTAAATTTAATTTTTGAATTTATTCTTATTTTAAAACAATAACACCGAATTCAAAATTGGGTTTAACCGAACCCTTTAAATACATTTGCTGAAACTAATTATATATTTATATAAGCTAAATTTAGATTGCAATTCGCACCATCTTAAATTTGGGTAAACTTAATGCAACTAATGTCCTTATAGAGTCTAATAGCTTGACTCTAAAGTTAAGTTTGATTAGATTTCCAAATAAAGCGAAATATAAATAACTTGTGATTTGTGAATGTCATGTATTATGAAATAAACTAACTTATTGTATCTCTATCTAATACTTTAAGATTGCAATTCTATTTCATATTATTCATACCATAATATAATCATTTATGTTTCCATGTTTTGTAATTTTGCTTTTTCTTTGTGCTTAATTTTGACCTTTTATGAAATTTTAACAGCTCTTTTCATTAAGTACTTTTTTTTTTTTTTATTTTCTTGGCATGGGATATTAGTCTTGAGGATGGGTGTATTATAAACATTTTTAGTCACTAATGGTGTTCTTATTTATTAAAAAATATATAATTTTTTTATTAGGGTTTTGTGTGAAAATATAAGATTTTTTATAAGAAAATCCAAAAATAATATAACTTTCAAAACTTAATTTCATAATAACTGTTGAAGCTATGTGCAATACATGCACTTCATATAAGATTTAATTTTATCAAAAGTGCTTGTGACAAATCCCTTAAAAACTCTCTTCTTTATTCCTAGTAAGTAGACATTCGCATAGGCCAAAGCTAACAAAGCATGAGGTAGGTCAAACTAATGGTCATGCTCCTTGGTGCAAGATTAAGTCATAGGTTAAACTCGATTTGTGCCCGTGCTTAGTATTAAATTATCATGATTTGATTTACATATTTCACTTTTATTGAAGTGTATCTAACACAGACTTCTTTGTAAAGTATAGACCTTTATTACTTTATATTGGCACATGTTAAAGAATAACAATGTTCTAGTCTTTTTAAAATATGGTATTTATGTACAAAGCCCATTTTATTATTGTCATGATATATTATATAACTGTATAGAATTCTTTATTGAGAATTTTTTAATTTCTAGATGGGCTAACTCCCTTTTAGTAATCCATCAAATATATTTATTTTGTATATTTTATATGATTTTAGATTTTTATAGCAAATGATAAGATATAAACATTTGTTTTCAAATATAAGAAGTGTTAACTAGTTATTTTTTATTGACTTAAACTTAATTCAACCTCTTTAAATCATGGATAACTTATCAAGGCATATGTTTGATTTATAGAGAACCCGTAGAAAATTTAAAATGGTAGACTGAGCTACCACTAGGCAATGCCTTGATCATTTTCTACCAATCTTTAACGTAACTTTATAAGTCATCCTTAAGCCCCATAGTCGAAATGACTTTCTTGCTGTCTTTACCACACTCCAAAGATCTCGAAATGTGTCCTATTAGAAAGTTATGCCTTCTATAATTCTAGGAATATTATCTCTCTAGATACAATCACTCACCATGTCTATTGAAGTAAGTTTACTTTTTTCATTTTCTCTTTCTATGTTGGTTTACATGCTTTACTCCTTGAAATCCTTCACCAACGTGAGTGTTGGAGTTTGAATCATAGGGTAACTTGTCGCAGTTCATGTTTAACTTATAGAGAACGTTGTGGAAATCCATAGGAGGTAGACCAAACCATTGTGATTAGGCAATAGCTTGGTCATTTCCCACCAATCTCTTACCTAACTTTGCAAGTCCTTAAGCCTGCAAGAGAGCTGACTTACTCACTGTCTTCAGCACATCCCAAAAATATTGAAATGTGTCTTATTGGAAAGCTACACCTTTTTATAATGTTAAGAATATTATTTCTCTGAATATATTTGCTCACCATGTTTGCTGAAATAACTTTACTCTTCATTTTATCTTTATATGCTAGTTTACATTCTTTACCCCTTGAAGTCCTTTTATTGGCTTGAATGGCGTCGTTTGGGCTAGGGGTGGGCACGGATCGTTTGGTTCGGTTTTTCCTAAAACTAAACCAAACCATAATTTACGGTTTGGTTTTTTTTTCCATCCCAAACCAAACCATTAAATAACGGTTTGGTTCGATTATAGATTTTTAATTTAAAACCATTAAATAACGGTTTGGTTCGGTTTGGATTACGGTTTAAATCAAAATTCTAACTAAAAATCTAGTTTTTTTATATTTGTGTAGATTCTTAAATATTTATATCATTTTACAAAGTTGATATTATATACCATGACAACATACTTTATAAATTCATCATACTTTTAATCTATAGTTCTCTATAAAATCAATTATCCACGAATAAAATACATTCACTAACCATTATATAGTAAGTCATAATTTATTATTTTTAATATAACCATCATTGTCAATTATCTACCAATAATTTAGCTAAAATAAAAAATCATCTATAAACCAAATTCATCAATGAATAAAATGATCAGCTGACAAAATATATTAAACAACTAATACATAATGAAAGTTTATAACTGAATAAATAAATTTCATACTTACAAAGTTAAAAGCTATTAAAAAACAATAGTTCATCATCAATAAAAAATTACATATCATGAGCTTAAAAAAAATTAAAAAAAGGACAAGTTGATTTTAATTAATATTCATCAAATAATAAATATCAAATAAAACCATATAAACATATAGTAAAAATATTATATTTTTCTAAAACGGTTTGGTTCGGTTTTACGGATTGGTTTGGTTTACCTTCCAAACCAAACCATAAATTTACGGATTGGTTCGGATTTGAAAATTTTCAAACCAAACCATGAAAAAAACCATATTTTCGGTTTGGATTGGTTCGGTTACGGATTGGTTTGGTTCGGTCGGTTTTTTTGCCCACCCCTAGTTTGGGCTACCTCTTGGTTCTTCTAACTCTTATTTATTACTTGTGCAGGATAAAATTAATCCATGTAGTAAATGACACATTGCACTAAGCTCAAAGATAACTAATAAGAATAACACTTAATCATGTTGATGCTATTTCTTATATATGATCCTTTGTATTTATTTTCCCCCTCAAATAGATAATCATATGGTTATAGATAGTTAAGTTGAAGTTATGTGGCATTAAGTTTGAGCTTGAATTAGGCTCAAAATTTCGAGAGTTTGAATGCGACTCGAGCTCAATCAAGTATAGAATTTAGAGCTTGAGTTTAATTATAGGTGGTACTCAATGAATTTAGCTATACCACCATGAGTTCGAGTTGATTCAATTAAACTTATTTATACTAATATATACAATTTAGAGATATCATTATCTAATATTGAATGATAGGTTTGTTTGATTTGAATTTGATTGAATTTACTACTAGTAGAACTAAATATTATATCGTGAATTTCAAACTATTTAAATTGCTTCAAATTCCTTTTTTTTTATTTTATAAAAGGAAAAAACACTATTTAAATAGCTTGAGTTGTAATTCAGCGTTTACTTTTACCAATCAAACTACCTATCCTAAAGTATATAAAGAATGAATATCCCGGTTATTTACCCAAAAAAAATATATCCATGTCATTTGGTGCCTGGGGTTTCATTTTTTTTTGTACACGGTTCGTCCTAGATTTAAACAAAAATGATTAGCCGCACCTTACGACGACGGTCCCATCGCGTGGTACCACGCTCCGGACAGCGGTTGGACCGAACCCATAACAAGGTAGCCGATAATAATATTTCTATCAAAAATCATTACCTACGAGTGGCTACCAGAACAACACAGCTGCAACAGAACACCCAAAACTAAAATTCCAATCCTAAAGCAAACCACCAACTACCTCCTGCTACTGCTGCTGCTTTTTCTTCTCGTTCTTCCAATTCCTCCTCTCCACTGGTTGAGCCATGGCGGCAGTTTCAACATCTCTCACAGCGAACTTCTCTGGTCTCCGCCGATCCAATAACCTCGACCACTCTCCTTCTCTGTCTCTATCCCACCACGTCACTGCTCAACTCCGCCTCCGTTCCTCTCCTAAACCTCCCCGTGCCGTTGTCGCTATGGCTGGTACTGGAAAGGTCAGATCTCCTCAACCTATTTTCCCTTCTCAACCCTTATTTTGTTTATTGTTACGTCTCCATTTTCCTTGGACTATGAAAATGCAATATCTGGTAATATTGTTGTTCTTGTGCATTGATAATACATCTCGATCGAGAAGCTTTAGTGGAAAATATATATACTTAGGGCAATTTTACATTGCATTATCAGGAAATTCTGAAGTTAAGCTGGTTTAAATTTTTGTTTCTTATTTAATTTAATTTAAGTGCATTATATATAAAAATGTAATCCAGTCATTGAATTTTAATTCATAACTCTATGGCAAAACATATAAATTTTTCCGCCTCCAAATGGTGCCTCGGTAAATTCAGGATGAATCTGAATGTGACCCTGTTTTGCTTATCAATGTTTGACTGATTTGGACGGATCGTTTTTATTTACAAACAAAGACCTGGGTTGCGATGATGACGACCAAGTTAAAGAAATACAGTCAAATATGTTTTGGCATCTATGGTAGATAGAGAGCGTAAAACTGCTAACTATATGTAATGCGAATCAAAGAATAAAATAAACTAATGTGGCTATTTATGTTACTGCTACTGCTTCTTACTAAGGCTTTCTAGAAACTAGTTTTGCAGGGTATTCTAAAAGCTTTTAAGTTTTGCTAAAAGTAGTTTAGAATGCATTCGATTAGCTGTACCGTATTAATATATATGTTGGAACAATTTGCATTTACCTGTCCGCTTGTTTCAGAATATTTTGTTCATTGTGTCCGTTGATTATTTGTGATATAATAACGGTGCTAATGGTTCTTTATTGCTTTCGTGGTTGCAGTTTTTCGTTGGAGGAAACTGGAAATGTGTACGGACTACATCTCTCTTCGTGTTTTTTAGTTGTCATCGGCAGTCATACACGATATTTTCATATGTGGGAGAATATTTTGTCTTTTTGTTTCATATTGGCTTGGATTTGTCACGATGTGCATTCCGTAGAGCTATTGGGTGTCACTATAGGGACTTCATTTGCTAGCCTTAGAAGAAACAGGGCTGTGCAGTAGACTGGCCTGTCTGGTGAAATTTCTTCATGCTTGAGTTTCTTCTTATCTTCCTGATTATGTCTTAAATCTTAAATGATGCTCAGTGCTTCTTTAGAAATCTATGTGACTGTAGAGCCTACCTATGATTTAAATTGGGTTATGAAGTTGCCCAAACTTGAACAGGCTATTAATCAGGTAATTGCCTTAGGGATGAATTACTTTGCCCTCCTCACTTGTATCTCGTATGCCTCTTGACTTTTATTCTTTAGTATTCTTTTGCCATGTCATGCTGTCGAGTTCTGGTTACTTACTCTTATGTAATGCACCGATTCTTAGATTTTCTTTGCATTGCCACTCTAATTGTTAACCTTTTTCATTCCATTATACGAGCAAACTTTCTTTTTACTGACCTTATTCTTTTTTTACATTTCAATCTAGAATGGGACAAAAGACTCCATTAGCAAGCTTGTTTCTGATTTGAATGCTGCCACATTGGAGCCTGATGTTGGTGAGTTATTACCTGTCTCCTACACCGTTTTAACTTTGATCTCATTTTTGTATCTTTAAGATAATAATATGAGTTCGATGTGTTAAATTCATTAACTTTTCTGAGTAGATGAGAAGTTTCTGTGCAAATTAGATAAACACTACACCAATACATTATTTCCTTTCTGCATGTTTTTTGTTTGTTCCTTCTGTTTTTGACCACATATCGTCATGAAATCATCAATCTTTTGAAGACAATATATTCATTGGATCATCTGCTTTTTTAATTCTTTTTGTTGATTGTGGAGCCCTTTCTGATCAAGCTAAAGGAATTGGTCTCTGAGTTTTGAGTGCTGTTTGCTTTAGCTAATGAGCTGAATATTTATTTTATTTTATTTTTTTCTGAAGACTCTGTGTAATTAACTTGATAAGATTATTTGCTTTTGATTATAAATGCATACATGCTTCTTACATGTGGAGTGCATCATCTTAGTTTTTTCCTCCCCTGAGCCTTCTGGAACTTCTTCATCTCTATATTGACTGAAATCTGAAAACAATATCCCTGCTTCCTCATTTCTCTGAAGTTTCCGCTGAATCGAGAAATATGGGCCGTATATGAGCTCGTATGGGGTTGATAAACAGTTCTAAATCTCCATATACATCCAATTTTTCAGGAAGAAACCAAAAAACTGGATGAACTTCCTACTGGCTGGCTTTGATAGTTAATTAGGAGCCCTTTGTTGAAGGCAAGGAGTTGCATTGTTAACCCATGCTCTATGGCATGTAAAAAACAAAGGGAAAAAGTAAAAGAAAAGAAAAAGAAATTGAATAGAGGAATGAGAAAGGATGGCCAAAAAGAGGAAGTGGGCATGACCCTATTAAGGGGTCGCTTCATGTACCTTCCTTGTTTCAAGCTGCTCTTTAGATTTTTGATTTAGAGAGGTAATACAAACACACAACATTTAATGTGCTCCAATTTTAATTTCTTTTTAGCTACATATGGCCACTGTAAAAGCTTCCTGGGGCAAGAATCAGCTCCTTCCCCTCCCTTTCTCTTATGTTGGTGGTTACTGAAATTGGCTGTTATTTAAACTTTGTGTACAAGTCAGTTTCATCCGTTGATTTTGGTATTAAAAATGTTTTTCATTTTTGTTTCTTTTAGTTTTTAACTTTTGTACATCCAATTTCTTCTCTGCAATCTGAGTTTTTATTTTCATTTGCATTTATCAATTGAATTTCATGTTTATTTGCTGTCTAATGGTTTTCACAGAAGGCTTGATTGTGTTAAGTAATTTGAGAGATAAATCATATGCTTGAAAGTCTTGTTTATGTTATTCTCTTTCCTGGTGCTTTTTACAGATGTTGTTGTGGCACCTCCATATGTGTACATCGATCAAGTTAAGAGTTCATTAACGGATCGCATAGAGGTATCAGCACAGAATTGCTGGATTGGTAAAGGAGGAGCTTTCACTGGAGAAATCAGGTATTTTTATTGATTCTTATTGAGCAAAATGTGGTGGCAATTCTTATTATGATTCTTAAGGCTCTCTATAGAACTTGGATTGGAGAATCTTCTTTTAATATTTCTGTTGTACCCTTTGAGCTAGCAGGAGAAGTTTGGATACGAGCTTTTGGCATATTCAATATCTAACTGTGCCCTCAAACTTAAACAAAGCATGTAAGACTGAGTTGGGTTTGGTCTGTCTATGAAGAATCAGTTATCACCATAATCAATGAAAAGTTAATTCACATGTCCCTACAATAGATAAGAATAGGCATGGTAAAATACAAGTGCATCCCCACTTTTAATGTGGTTCAATAGAGACTTTGTTGAGTTCATGGTGGCAATTCACCTTGTGCATTTGATTAGGCACAGCACATCGAACAAAGTTGACACATTCTCACCCTACAGTGTCCTTCACTCCTTCTTCCATCTCTCAATTTTAGGCAGCACTTGTTGAAGGGTAGTCAAGATCTCATAAGATAACTTTCTTCTAGGAGGTGCAATCACACCAAAAACATCTGATGTCTTGTTCATAAGCTGCTATGACACCCAGCTCATGACATGAACTTTTGACATGCCCACATGGTAAATATAGAATGATCGAGATATTCTCTCCATACCCACTCTTGATTCCATCACAACTGTTAGAAACAAGAAGCTTCAGTTCTTATCTTAGATTATCTTGTAGCTGTATTGGATCATTGCATGCAATCTTGGTGCCTCTATTGCACCACTTAGCTTTTGTTTAGCTGGTATCAGCACTGGCCCCAGCACCCAGTTATTCATGGAATGGTATCCTATAATCTTTGCAACACAGTCCCTTTTTCGTTGATATGACATGGGTCAATATATTGGTTTAGCCCGTATTAGTTATCTATGTTTAGCTATTATTAGATCATACAGGTATCTTGGTAAGTATTTGCTTAAGAGTCGAGAATAGTTAATTGGAGCAAATGTCATAGTCTTTAGCTGAGAAAATTGTATGATTACCAATCCCCCAAAAAGAAATTACACATATACAAACTATATAAAATTAATTACCAAAATACCGACGCAAATTGCATCTTGTAGACACAACTTAGGTTTTTCAAAATTTACATGTGAGTCGCCTCTATAAGATGCAATTCATATATAAACGTGAATTGCACTTTATAAAGGCGACTCACATAAGTTATAGATGAGGTGCCTCTGTAAGATGCGATTTATATAGAAGTGAATCGTTCTTCAAAAGTGCGATTCACAAATTCAAAAGTTTAAAAAGTCTACCATCAATGAATCACATGTAAGAGAGGCGATTCACACATGTTATACATGAATCATCTTTTATAGATGCAATTCAACACCGTACAACTTTTGGCTGAATTGTATCTATAAGGGCGACTCCCATGGAAAAACATGAATCGTCTGTTGTACATGCGATTCTGCATTGACATTTATGTAATTATTTTAGTATAATTTATATTTGTGTAATTTCTTTTTAAAATATTGGTAGACATGTGTTTCACCCATCTTTGGCTGGTATTATTGGATTCATTCATGCCATTTCCTGTATAGATCCAAGAGCCAATCATGAGAAAAGTGCTCTTACAGTTCTTAGTTGACAATTCCATTTGAAATTAATAAAAACTGCCCTCTCTTGCCCTAGATTGAACTCTAAGCTCTAATATGCTTTAGTTGGAAGTTCTGCATTCATGTGCTGTTATCTATAATGAAAAGCCTTAGAAGGGCTCTTATCTTCTGTTCACCTACGACATGTTATCATGAACAGTTTGTGTCATGACATCCTTCTCTAAAATTCTAGATGTCTTTGCCTTGGCATGTTATATTGAAATTACATGAAGATTGGAATACTGAAGCATTATTTATCCATTTGCACATTGCCATACAGTAGGTTAGTCCTAGATGATTTTTTGAGAGAATTGCATTGGGTATCTTAGATTAGCAGATTAACTTTCTATCCAAAAGGAAAACTCAATCAAATAGTTTCTTTTAAATTTTTTTCGTAAAATTCTTGATAGTTACTGTATTACATTGGATTTTCTAAGAGTTCGTTTTATATATCACAATCTTCAGTGCAGAGCAAATTAAAGATAGTGGCTGCAAGTGGGTTATTCTTGGACATTCAGAAAGGAGGCACATTATTGGTGAAAATGATGAGGTGAAAATCATGCTTATGGCTGAATGAAACATTTTTTTGGGGCAGATTGTATCTTGCACAATGCTAAATCTTTACTGACTCCAGTTTATAGGCAAGAAAGCTGCTTATGCCTTGAGCCAAGGTCTTGGAGTTATTGCTTGTATTGGAGAGCTGCTGGAAGAACGAGAAGCAGGAAAGACATTTGATGTTTGCTTTCGGCAATTGAAGGCTTATGCAGGTGATTTGTTGCCCAACTTTTGTTGAATAGATGATCTTTGAAATTAAGAATTCTTATATGATAAATGAACAATGAGGTAGTAACTTCAAGCTGGGTTTCCCTCCTTTCGCAGATGCAGTACCTAGTTGGGATGATGTTGTTATAGCATATGAACCTGTATGGGCTATTGGGACTGGTAAAGTGGCCACACCTGTGCAAGCTCAGGAAGTTCATGTTGCTTGCCGCGATTGGCTTAAAAAGACTCTGTCAGCAGAAGTTGCTTCCAAGACACGCATAATCTATGGAGGTAAAGCAATTGCAGACATATAATTATTTATGGTAGTCATCCTTTTTAGTGAGATTTGGCTTGAAAGATAATGAATTTTTCTATAGTTTGGAGTAGATGGGTGCTTACATACTTATATTTCAACTATTCTTATTCTGCTTTGGAAATGTGGTGTAACTTAATGCAACTGTCAAGCCTCCATATTAATCTATGTTAGGTTGATGTGAGCTTACTGAAGTTTTGCCAGTCACTGCATGAGACATAGTTTGGTTGTATTAGTTAAACTTAGGAGTAAAAGAATTTTAGAACCTTGTTGACATGCGCTGCTTATATGGTTCAGACGTGTGGAAAATTTCTGTCCATTAAGATGTCGGTTTGGTTTAAAAACGGTTTGTCGGATTTGCCTCTGTGGTTCCATATTTGTCATGGCTTGTGCAGAGTCAAGAAATCTCTAGCTAAATTTGACTGATTTTAACTGCACATGAACAATCTTTCGCTTGAATTTCAGAATAATACTGTGGCCTCAGAAAGTCTGATAATGAATGGTTTTCTTCTTCAGGGTCAGTAAATGGAGGCAATTGTGCCGAGCTTGCTAAACAAGAGGATATTGATGGTTTCCTTGTGGGTGGTGCTTCATTAAAGGTATTCTTCCGTTGAATTTTCTAAATGTTAAACATAATCTAAACCATACCCACAATCTTGTGTTTTGGACATAAAACTATTTCTTTATCGTAATGACTGCATCATCTGTAACGTGCTGCTTTTGGATGCAGGGTCCTGAGTTTGCTACCATCATCAACTCTGTGACATCTAAAAAGGTTGCTGCTTAAATTTTTATTATGTCTCTGCTTCAAGACAAATAAGGGTGCGTAACTGGTGTAACATGAGGAATCAAGTTAGTGAAGCCTGCCTCTTTCCTAGAAGTGGTCTATTGGGCTGATTCCATGCAACTGTTGCTCAGTTGTCAAATTTTCTCCCTTTGAAGGGCAACAGGATAAGTCTATTTTGCTTGTTTACATTTCAGGGTATGATTCCTTACAAAAGCTAGCTTTGTATGAACCACTTGCAGGACAATTATGAGTAATACCTACGTTGTTACAAGTAGTTACCATCTCCAGTTTAATTCTGAGGTATTCTTGAGGATCTTAATTCTAACGTCCTACAATGTTGAAATGTGGCAAGACACCGGACTGGTCCAGTTTGATTGAGTTGGCGGTGGAAAACGTTTTTCCTTGAAAACATTTCTTTTGAAAATGAGACGAGTTTATTCATTTGGTTGCTTCATTAAATTTGCTGCAGAGATTGTCTAGTGTCTGACCATAGTAATTTATATATTCCATAGTTGTGCCTCAATAAATTATCATTGCCATATTATCATAAACACACTAAGTATGTATGAATGGTTTTTCGGTCTTTAAATAAATCTTTATGTAAAATAATGATATAAACTATAATAGACCAAGAGAGGCTAGTTTATTCTTGGGTTGTTCTCAGATAAATTCTGATGTCCTGCATTGTTGAAAGTTGAAACCCGGCAAGACACTATACTTTGCTAGTTTGTTTAGGAAGTATAGGAAAAATGTGCTTTCTTTTATTTGATTAAAATCTGTTGAAAAGATTTTTAAGTATTTGGTCAACGTTCATCATTAGCATACTAATTTAAATGTGAAATCTTTCAAGTAAAATTAAAAGGGAAATTTGCAGTACAAGGGCATGTATTTATACGATTTTTTTTGCAAAAAGGGTGTGAATTTTTTCATTATACATTTTAGGGCTTATATTTGTGATTTACATACATTTTTGGATCGTTGTTCGTCTGTGGTTAACATATTTTGATATGCATGGAGGCATCCCTTAAAACGCATGCTAATTATAAATACAAGCCCTTAATCACACTGTCAAAAAGTTCTGGCCCCTTTTTCCAAAATTATACGATGTGGGTCCTTAAATGCATGTTCGCAAAATTCAAGTTCTTTCTCTCTCTTTTCATTTACAAAATTGCACAAATGAAAAAAATCCATGTTATTTATTATTCTTATTATTTGAAAAATTAAGTTTTAATACTTGTAATTTTTTTGGGAAAAATCCATATTTTTTCATTTATTATTATTTTATTTGTTCAAATTATTCATTATTGTTAAGGATAAGAATGTTGTATATATTATTTTAATGTTATGTACAAAATTATTTATTATGATATAGTATTATGTAATCTATTTAATTTATAATAAAGTTCCCCTTTTTAGGTAATATTACAATTACAACATACACACACCCCCACAATCTTCTTATCAATAATGATAGATAGTGTTCAAAGTAAATGATATTGATTCATTAATGATTTTTTTTAATTGTAAGTTCCCTTGGTATCAATTAGTTGTTAATACATAAATAAAAGAGATAAAAAGAACCAGCATTAATTTTGATTAATTATTATATGTGAGGATAGTCATTAAATCTTGGACACACACACACACATATATATGCAATTATATCATGAGCTAGAAACTTTATTATTAAGTTTCAAAAACTAATTTTCAATGTAATAGTAAAATAAAAAACGTGTATTCTTTTACGGGAAAAATGTAGAGGAATGATTATATTTGTACAACAACTAAGTGATATCATATAATAAGGTAATTTATAGTAAAAAAATCACTAATAAATTAACATCAATTACTTTGACGCCATCTATTGTGATTAAGATAAGAAAATTGTGTGTGTGTATATATGTATATATTATTTTTGTAATATTAAGTGAAAAAACCATATAACAAGTGAATTTTGTATACACATATTTCTTACCCTTTTTAATAATGAGTAGTTTGAACAAAAAATATAATAGTAAATGAAAAATCATGGATTTTTTTTTCATATAATAGATGATGAACATGTATCTATACGTATGTATACATATTACGAGCTGGAAAATCATAGAAGATACCGTAGAGACTAATTCAAATAATAAAAAAGTTTGTTTTAATGAATGTGGATCGTTCTTCTGGAAAAAGTTACGACAAATTATAGAAAAGTTACATTTTCCTGTTATAAATGATTTGTAGAACGCAGTTACAGACAAAAATTTCATTTTTAGCAATCATAGATGGGTTTTAAAAAATGTTATAATTTTCTAATATAAATGATTCATCGATAAACAAGGAAATATTCTATTATCATTCCCATCGAACTAAAAGGATTGGTTGGTCATACCTAATCTGGTTTTAGTGAGAGTAAGTGGGTAATCCTATTTCATTGTATAGGATACATCAATGTGCCCTACTCGATTAGGTAAAGCCTAAGTAGATATTAAAGATGGTAGATTTATAAGGTGGAACATGGGTATAGTTATTTTGAAATATACTCTTATAGAGGGTATAAGTTTTAAAATATTCTATACTTACCATACTAAAAATTATAAAATAATATTAATAAATAAAAAAGAATAACAATACTTCATTTTTTATTTTATGATGTTTTTGTATAAGATTATGATTCACAAGCTGCTTTACATAAATTTTAATTAGGAAAACTTTTGCTATTTTATTTGGAATACTCAGTTATTTTTTAGTTTGGAAGAACTTTGATTGTATGTATTTGGACTATTAACTTATATAAGAGTGTTCATTGTCTTCTATAGTTAATTAATATAGAAGTTCCTCCGAACTATTTTTGTTAAATTTTTGTAATTTTGTGATATATCATAATATTGTTCTAGAAGCATTTGTTGGAAATTTTAACTTTAACACATAAACATGTTATACATATTATAGAATTATGATATCAAAGAATTATCTTTCAAATTTATTTGCATAAGTTTTTTTTTGAATATATGAAACTAACAAAGTTTTTCATATCACATAAGCCACATATATTACTATAAACTTGAAATCTAAAAAAGAAAGAAAAAATTTATAAGATATACAGGGTACTCTATATCCCATGAGTTTCACAACGTATAAAATGCTATAAGGTAAGTCAGATATAAAATCTAGTATCCTATACCTTATAGAATAGGATGCAAGTAATATTTCATATTATATCCACTTTGGACTTACTCACTACAAATCACTGCTTTTCATTAGTATATTCAACACGAACCAAAATAGCAATGAATAGGATTTATAATGATTACTTGTGCAATAAATGGAGATGTATTTTCTAAAAGGAAAAAAAAATTAAGTCTTTATCATATGCCTAATTATAAGAAATTGAGTCTTATTATGACAAAACAATTAAAGCACTCTTTTAGCGAAGATAATCTTGAGAGGATGTAAAGTGCATTGCTATAAGACCTCTTTATGGTGAAATGACTTTTGTTGTGGTGGAAAGTTCTTACCGCATATGTGACTAGTACATTCTATTATCATTCTGTGTGAAGTTATTATTATGATATTTAGTTACATTTTGAACACCGAATAGCAATTACAAACAAATTGTTCGTATGAATATCAATGGTTAATTTTATCATCTATTCACAATTGCCATGCTCAAGTTATTTCACTCTTGTTCACTATTTATAATACATGCAATAAACACCTTACTTTTTTATAACAAGGCTATAATAGATTTTTCACTATTATTCTAATATAATTCTTTACTTTTTTTTTTCAACATCAAATAAACATTGTAATAATAAAATATTAACTATTACTTTTATTAAATTTTTATTGAATTACAATTCAATTTTTTTTCTCCTTCATACGGTGAAGTAAACAAGCGGCTGACTACAAAAATGGTGAACTTCGTTGAATTAACCAATTCGATTAAGAGGGCCAACGAATCCTGCATAAATATGGATGAAACTTAGAATATCCCCTTCTTTTGTGGCCAATAAATTATAGTTAGGTTATAATAAGATGGATTGCAAATACACATCTTTGCTTCTATATAATTAGCCCCTCGTCTTTAAAATCGAGCATCTAGAGCTCTGGATTTTTTGTTTTCAAACTCTAATTTTATTATTTTACCCTTAAATATTAATGATTGATTTCTAACAAGTTAAAATCCTCTTCTCGGTTCTATCCTACAATGATTTTACGCAAGTATACTTATTAAGTCTATAGCATACGAAATATGTCTAGATATTGTTCCTTAGGGATCTTGAGTACGGACAATCACTCTCTCCCTGCTCTCTAATTGGCAATTTCTAGTTAAATTGATTAATTACCTACTACTAAACAAATTATAATTATTAACTCCCCAATTACAATCATAAGTCAATAATAAATTAATTAATTCAATTGTAAGATCATCTAGATTTTAAATATCCACTAGATTTTTATTACATAATTTCTCAAAATATAATCCAATACAATACTAAAATTTCATTTAACTCTATGAATTCACTATTAGATTTCAACCACAATTAAGGTTTGACCTAATACAAATTATTTTGGTCTTTCTATCTATTGGTTTCTTTGTTTGCCAGTAAAATAATTTGGATTTAAGCCTTTGAACTAATGGACCTACAAAATAACAATAGGTTAGTGGATACTGGAGGATTGTTTAGTGTGACCACTCTAACGATTAAGTCAATATGATATTAGAGATGATGAGTAAATGAAATAATAGAGTATGTGCTAGATGTTATTAGTTTGTCCTTTAAGGATATTCTAGGAGGAATAATTATAGAATGTCAAAGATAGATGGTTATCTAAGACAGTCGTCAATTAATAGAGTTGGTGGTGGACTTAGAAGTTACTGAGGTTGGGGTCAAGGGGCAGTAAGTCATGTTTCGAGAATGTGGAGGTGGGACGTTACCTTTGAGTAAGAGATCTTTGGCTGGGCGGATTAGGAATCTTATTAGTCCGACTATGTCACGCCCCAAGGGTACTTTAAACGTAACAATCCACCACACTTAATATTAAAGCTTAAGTATGACAGCCTTAGCCACTCCCAAAAGCTTTGATATTAAGTGTAAGGCGTGCTTTCACAAATTTAGAGGACCATACATGGAATTATGAAGCTTAAGAAGATATAATAACAGATTAAGAAAAGAGGATTCGTAATATTCATTTATTCATATCAACAATCTTACAAAACTTAGGGGCATTCCCCAGTCATAATTCTATTACAAGAATATTTTTACATCTTATCCAAACTAAACTTCATCTAGAAAATTCCTTAACCCAGAAGGAAAATACCTGGCTGCACGGTCCACATGGTCTTAACCACAAATAAGTGAACTGTAAAAAATATCTATAAGGGTATGAGCTAATAGGCTTAGTGAGAACTATTTCCATAAATAACTTCTTGTAACAAACATTCAAACAAGTCGTTTAAGCAATAAAATGAAATGCAACATACACGTGGGCAAACAAGGTATATAGTTTTCCGGGAACTATATGTTGAATGGATTTACGTCCTCCATTCGAGGTTTGGTGATACATAACCTCAAAACAAGTAGTTTTAGTTAAAAATTTATACTTTCGATCAATATGGCCAAGTATATGAAGTCTAATTGAATTGAGCCTTGCTTTTGGATCTTCCGCCAAGCATTTCCTTAATGTCGCCAAGCAATCGCTTTCGGTCACTCCACCAAGTGTTGCTTTCGACCTGAGCTACAATCCTTCTTACCCAAGGATAATAACCCAATGCAATGTGACTCACTTCATGATATGCATGAATCCATTTATTTATGATATCATAACATTATTATTATCAGATTTAAGGTGATCAAAGAATCTCATACAAATCAAGTGTTATACTAAAACAAACATTAAATCAATTTCGACCTCAATATTCTTAGGATTCTTTCAAAGAATTATTTTACATACATATCCATTTGTCTTTTCTTAATTCTAATACAACTAAATTACAAGCACAAACAAGTAAAGCATTTTAAGGAAATAAACTCTCGATTCCATGTCGACTATTCTTTTCTACGGATGAGTCGCTCACACAATCCTCTTAATCGAACTAGTCATCGGGGTAAAGATATTCTTCCTTGGAATCACCTATTCAAAGAAAATACCCAAAATGAGTATTTCTTGATGATATTTTTGAATTTTGACAAAACAATGTCATGAGAACGTCAAAGTTCCTATAAAGGGGAATTCCAATTTAAAATGGTCATAACTTGGTCATTTTAACTCGGAATCGCGCATATAATATACCAATTTCTACCTAATTGAAATGATCTATCCATTTCTAAAACTATTTTTATCAAACTATACCATTTAGGCCCCGAAACAATGGTGATCAGATTCACCACGAATTTTCTATCTCCAAAAACAATTTTGTTCTAAACTTTAAATCATTCAAAATTTGTTTGATAAATCTCTAGTTATCTATATAGTTGAAAAATCTTCTTTTTATAGCTACTTAGCTTATATTTATTCATGCTCAAGTGTTTGTTGTCCATCCATGTTTCTTAAGTAAAACAATGGCAATTTTTTAGAAATCTATTACTTACAAGAAACTTATTTTGTAAATCTTTTGAAATGGATATTTTGATTCTTTTATTTTCAAAGAATTACTTTATGTTTGACTTATTTATTTTTCCTATATGACTTTTTGAAAAGTAATTTTCTTCTTTTCTCCATTCTCTACATTAGTGCTATTTTTCCTATTTATTTCCTATACAATTTTTCTTTGACCATTTGTTGGAAAAGATCTTAGTTTGAAAATTCACATTCCTTCCTTATGTTATGTTTTTTCATAAAAAAATAATTTGTATCGAAAATCATTTTCTTTTTGAAAAATAAAGTGGGATAACAAATGATTTAAAAAGCTTTTCATAACAAAAGTAGTTTCTAAAATTGTAATGAGTTCTTCTTAAAAAGCAATGACTTTATTTTTGTTAAACCATAGATTTTATACTTCATATAAACTTATTCCTAAGTGATAAAATCTCCTTTTTATCAATTATTGTTAGAACTTGAAAAATTTGGACAATAATCTTAATGAACGTGATTTATGAGAAATAATAGCAAGCAAAAATAACATAAATAGTAAATAAAGTCAAGTATTGGAATCTTAGCTTCTTCAAGACTCCCGAGACTAAGAAGTAGACTAGTCCCAAAAGAAAAATAAAATGAAAGAAAGAAAAATTTGTTTTGACTTGATGAGGATAAGTCTAAGACTAGAGACTAGTCTTAAAAATAGTAAGAATTAAATAAATTGCAATGAAAGAAATAAATAAATTGCTTTGCATAAAATTAAATAAATTGCAAGTGAGCTTATATGCTCTAAAGAATATGTATATATATAGATACATAATAATACTTAGGTATAATAATAATAACATGAACAAAATAAAACAATACATACATAAATGGATTTTCATGAACAAAAACAATGTATGAACATAGTATAGCTTCCATAACATTTAGTTTTTGGAAACTCACACCATGGTCATGTAAAGTTACATGACATGAGGAGAAGAAAATAATAAGAGAAGTTTACCTAAAGAAGGTTTTTGGAGTGTTATGTGGTTACGAATTTTGTATAGGTAGGAAGTGGTTTTGGAATTATTTTGAAAGAGTTTTGGGAGGATATTTAGAGAGAGTTTTGAGAGGGTTTTTATAGAGAATTTGTGAGTAGTAATTGTGTGAAAGAGGAGGGGGTATTTATAGGAAAATGTGGAGTGATTTTTGAGTGATTTAAATAAAAGAAAAATAAAACAAAATGAGGGAGATATAGAGGGAGGGGGCGTCGGCCATGTGAGAATGAGAAAGGAGAGATTTTTTTTTTTTTTTGTATTTTGTTGATTAAATGAAGTAATAAGTAAGGTAGATGTGAAATAAAGTTATGAGAAAGGTATAAAGTAAAGGTTATAGGTTATGGTGTTTGTAAGAGTATGTAAGAAAAAGTAAAGATAAAAGAATAGTATAGAATAGTAATGTTAGTGTAATGTAAAGTAGATATGACTAATAAAGTACTGGTAGCAAGAAAATACGCATATAATTATGATATCTGTTATTTTTACTTACCGAAAAATTATAAAACTGATATTTTTTAAATCCTTCTATTTTTACGAGTCTAACGGTATATTCGGAATATTTTTACTATTCCGAGCGCCCTAGACGCATTTTTTAAGAACTGTGTCCGATCGGGTTCAAGACGATTTATGGTTTTACTAATTTAATTTTTTTAAAGCTTCCTTATGTAATTACGCACTATTCTATATACTAAACTCTTACTTTCTTTCTCCAAGTTACTTATTTGGGATTGCCGAACTTAAGCTATTACGTCAAATTAGGGTTTTGTTGACTTTAGGATTCTGGTTGACTTCCAGATTAGGGTTTTAAGCTAAACCGATTCCAAAAATTTGGGGGTTTACAAACTAACTATGTTATAGGTGACTGAACTTGTTATGAAGGTTGGCAGAAGAGTTGTTATGTTGTCCCATGCATTGATTAAGGTGAGTTGGGCTCGAGGAGCCCTCAATCCAAATCCACCATCAACAATTGTCCTACCTATTCTTTTGGTGAGGAGTTAATAGATAGGGTGAGTTTGGAAAATACTAGAGAGGCTCATTATCTGTGGAGTAAGCCTTGAGATGGATAATTTGAGCCCAATAGGGAGAGTAGGCTCTTTCATTCATGGAGTCTTGTTGCTAAGTTGAGCATTTTAAAGATCAATTTGGACATATTATCTTAGATTTGTTATGAAAGAGAAATGGTTGAGCGATCGATGCAAATATGCTTGAATCCTAATCATATTATAACTTTTGAGTATAAAAATGGTGGAGTTTTTGTGTAGAAGAAGCTTACCTTTTGAAATTTTGTCATGAGACACTACATGAATGGTACCTAGAGTGGGAATTGGTTACACACATGTCATGTCCATACATGTTTACATGTGTCACACCGTGTTTGTAAATCCTAGCCATTGGATTTGTCTAGCAAAGAATGTGATGGTCAAAGAATGCATGGATCCCGATTCTTCCATTAGTGAGAGGAATCAAATTCTAAAGGAGATCACGGCCCTAATCCTACCTGTGATCCCCACTATGATCGACATCATGCTCTCTATGCCACCCATAATGGAGGCTGATTGCACGTTGATAATGGAGATTTGTGAGCATAATGAAGATCACAAGCCTTGTCACACCCCTTATATGGCTCGTGATGTCCTATATCACGCCCTTGACAACCAGGAACAAGAAGAGAAGATTTTTTTATCTGAGAGAATCGCGGCTTGTGTCACGTCCGTGTTCAATGGGGGATCACATGTTTGTTTCATGCTTTTTTAAAACACTACTTTCCTTTTCTATTTGTTGTCTTGTGTTTTTACTTGTTTATCCTTACCCGACTTATGGGAGTATTTAAAGGACTTTAGGGTTATGTTTTTGGAGATAGAACCTTTATTTTTTCATTGATTAAGATTCATTGGCTTGTTGCCTTCCTTGGAATTGTTTTCCAAAACCTTTTGAGTAATATTGAGTTTTTTTCTCAAGATTATTCTTTGTTTTTTCTTTGATCGTACGTCATATCGGTTGAGTGAAAAAACTAATTGGTTCTTTTTCTTGGTACGTCATATCTAATGATAGATTATTCATATTTTTTGCTTTCTTGTTTTATATAAATCAAAAACCCAAAAACATATTTTAATTCTTGTTAATTCCGCTATGTAATTCTGACACGGATCCAATTCGTATCATCTTTGTATCAGAGCTTCGATTTGCAAAGCGAAGAATTGAATTAAATGGTTAATTTCAAATCCACAGATCAACACATGATAAATTGGCAAGATTTAGTTCTCATATCTCATTGAATTTAGTGTTGGTGCATAGCGAGTTTTAAAGATTGGTCGCTTTTTTTCAAGATCTAAGATGTCGTTTGAGATTATAACAATTGTGGAGATTTACATGATTATTATTCATTGAATATATACCCATATGAAAAATTCATGGAATAACATCTCGAGGCCTAAGGTAATACAATTTCCTATTAGTGCTAATCCATCTATTTGAGATGAGGATGTAGAGGATTTGTTTCAATTGAAAATCTATGTTAATGATGTGATTAGTGTTGTTATTATTGATCATCATTTTCAAGTTAATATTACAGCGAAGGGCATGGTGGATAGATTGAAGCTACAAACTACAGTTCATCCACAGCTTTATTATATCGAGTGGGGAGATAACGATCAATTGTCTCTTGTCACCGAATAGGTTCGAGTGCCTATTTCTCTTCCAAATCAATATTTTGATGAAGTTTTGTGTGATGTAGTACCTACTACAATCTCTCATGTTTTGCTTGGCAATCCTTGGGTAAATGATAGAGGAGCAATGTATAATAAGCAACGTAATTGCTATTCTCTTAAGATAACTAAGAAGAAAAGGCTAGTACTATAGCTTACAAGCTTAGATCAAGTTACGGTTGCTAGCTTGGAGATGAATCCTCCTAAGCAAGAGTCAAAAGAAGAGAGTTTAAAAGATGCTACTGTGGAGGAGATAGATGTTTCAAGAGCTATGCAGTATGATATTAAATCATATGCATCTCTTGATATTTATGCACCTAATTTGGAGCCAATTTCACTCATACTTAAAGCTATGGGGCATGATAGGTACCTCTATACCGACTTTCCAATTGTTCATCCATTATATTATGATGTATTGATGGGGTTACCAAGAGTTAAAGATTGGTGTAATTTTATTGTTCCTATGAAATCATATGATTTGATTGTTAATGTCTACTGGAGTATTATGGATGATTATATATATTGGTGAAGTGTTCAATTGCAATGTGACAACATTATAGTGTAAACAATACTGTATATGTGGTCTATTTGCAAATTAGCTATTTGAGGAAAAGATGTTGATGCTTCACTAAATAGTTGTGCTCCATCTTATTTTCATGGTTTCAAACCAATGTTATTGGGTTCTCTTACTGTTAACTTGTATGATGGCAAGTGTTTGTCGAATACTTGTCATAGTGTTTATGAGTATTGGATTGATTAAGTTCATGATGAGTAGCCTGACTTTTTTGGAAAGTCTTTGATTATGGACATGGACATTGATCGCGAATGGATAAGAATGCTTGGTGTATACGAGAAGATGCTTTTGGAGTTATTGTTTCAGAGAGGATTTGTGGAACAATTATTAGAGGCTATTCATGAGCCAAGTGTGGTTAAGAATTTTAATTTAACTACTTTTGAGTTTTGCAGATATATCTTTTATCCAGGCATATGCAATATCAAAGATTTGAGGGCTAATCTTTTTTAGCCCAAGGGTAATGATAGAGATCAAGATGAGAATGATCAAGATTTGAAGAAAAATCTTCAAGAGGCCAAGGGAAATGATAGGAATTGAGTTCTAGAGGAGAACACGGCCTTAATCCCACCTGTGATCACAGTCGTGATTGACATCACGCCCCCCATGCCACTCGTAATGAAGGCCAATTACACATGGACAATGGAGACTTGTGAGCATAGCGAAGATCACGAGCCTTGTCATGCCTATTACATAGCTCGTGATGTCTCATACCACGTCTGTGACAATCGAAAACTAGAAGAGAAGATTTTTTATCCTAAAGAGTCATGGCCCGTGTCCGGCCGTGATCAATAAGGAGATCGCCTGTCTGTTTCATTTGTTTTTAAAACGCTACTTTTCTTTTCTATTTGTTTATCTTGTGTTTTTACTTGTTTGTCCTTGCCCGGCTTATGGAGTATTTAAGGGATTATCATTGACCAATATCAATTAGGTTGTTGCTTCCCTTAGAATTGTTTTCCAAAACCATTTTAGTAATATTGAGTTTTTTCTCAAGATTATTCTTTGTTGTTTCTTTGATCGTGCATCATATCAGTTGAGTGAAATAACTAGTTCGTTTCTTTTTCTTGGTGTGTCATATCCAAGGATAGATCGTTCTTATCTTTCATTTTCTTGTTTTATATAAATAAAAAACCCAAAAACATATTTTAATTATTGTTCATTCTATTATGTAATTATGACACGGATCCCATCCGTATCAATTAGCTACATTGGGATAAAATATCTTTATATATTCCTCAACTTCACCTATACCTCATCTATTTACATTTTCTTCACTCAATTTCTTTTCCTTCATGCTCTTAAACTTTTTGAAGTGTTTTTTATTTCTTTAAAGCATTCCAAATCAAACAGTTATGATTGATGAGATTCAAAGCTCTTCTATAACTCAAACTGATGAGGCTTTGTGCGGGAGGGTGTCCCTCCTAAATAGAAGTAGCAATGTCATCAAATGCCAGTGAGGAGGAATCAATGATGGAAGCCTTAAGTGATATATCTAATCAAGTGTACATATATTCCTTGATTGAATCTCTTTGAAAGATCACAATGAGGATAGCGGCGAAGCAACTTTGAATCATGTTGATATCTACGAAGCATGCACATTGAACCACTAGGGTCTTGACTCGATGGACCATATGAGTCAAATTGAAGAGGGTGAAATTGAGGATATCATGAAGGATTTTTTTTCATAAGATCCGCCCTTAAATATCATATCTACTAACTTAGGTCTATAGGATAGAGTTCCTCTCATTAGTAGGTATTAGTTTTATGTGTATTTGAATGCTTGGAGTTTAAACTAAGGCATCATAATGAGATAATCACTATAAGAGCAAACTTCTCTACTTTTGTGTATGTCACCTCTAGTCCTCAAAGGACATTATTGACATGATATAATGGCTGCTGCCTCCTTCCTTTTGCTTGAATGAAGATAAGAGAGAGAGAATTTGTCGCTGACCTAGAGGTACAAGTACAAGTCTTCTCCTAGGACTGGTTTCAATAATATGGGTAGCTTAATCGGGAACTTTTCATTTCCACGTGAGCAATTTCACACTATCTGGTCCATTTAAAATAAGTCAAATTCTTTAGTATTTTGAAGAATTTCATGCAACAAGCAATGCTTTTGGACACAAATTTATTAAGGGTGATTATTTTTCTTGCGAGTCTCTATGCATCTTTGACCGACTTGGATAACAACATGTCAAGTAGAGCATATTTTATTGAGATTTGCTTAATGCCCAGTTGAATGACAAGATATTCAGGGAATTTCCTCAAGTTACTCTAAACAAAATTCTTAGGCTTTAGCTTCATTTTGTAACATCTCTGACTAAATGTCTTCAGTAACCTAGCAAGGTGGTTCTCTAACATGCATCTTTTGACATCATATCATCCATATTCCCCTTAGTTAGAGGTTTGAAGACCTCATTTCCATCTTTTGGTACGTTGCGCTTGCATTTTTTAGGTTAAATGGAAAGACTCTATAACAGTTTGTGTCGAAGGCAATGATAAAAAAACATGTGAGCTTGTCAACTAGCTCCATTTTGATCTAGTCATAGTGTGAAAGGACATCCATGAAACTTAGCAATGAGTGATTGGATGTAGAGTCGACTAACTGGTCGATTTGAGGTAGAGAAAAATAATTTTTTGAGCAAACCTTATTGATGTCGGTGTAATTAACGCACATGTGCCATCTTTCATTGACCCTCTTAACTGATACCATGTTGGCAAGCCAAGTTAGGTACTTTTCCTTTTAAATGAATCACGCCTTTAATAATTTTTGAACTTCTTCCTCTATTAGTAGCTCGCAACTCTAGAGCACAGTGTCTCCCTTTTGCTTGATGGGCTTAGCCTTCGAGTTGATGTTCTTAGCATGCTATATGAGACTAGATAAAGGCTTCTATATTGTGCGAGAAGGTAACAAGATTCTCCCCTGGTTGGCAAGTAAAGATGTGCATATCTAAGTGGTTTGCTCGAGTTTGTTGCCTACGATTACTTCCTCTATTCCATCTATGCGCTCTTCCTTTTGCTTAGTTTTTTGCTTGGGCTTTGCGTCTATTTGATACACTTCATGCCTCACTAATGCCTTCAAATACAACTCTTTTGACCCTCGCATATTTGTAAACCTGTAGGAGTCAAGAATTTGGAAATTTAGCCTTTTTGATTTTTTGAGGAAGGATTGAAGATCTATTATTTTTGCTTTCCGAGATGATCCTTAATGATGCTTTTATACTTCTTATTACTATTGTCTTTCTTAGATTCCACTAAAGGCTTCTCAACCTCCAGTTGGGCTTGGTTGTTATGTTCTAAGATAATGTATTTCATGGCCTTCTCCCAAAATTAATCAAGGGTTGTAAGTTTGCTCTTTGCATAGGGATTTGAAACACTTGCCTTTTGGGTTCACTCCTTACTTGGTTGTGTGGACTGCAAATCTAATATCCAATTTCGGGATTTGAAGGGTAGCTTTTGAAAATCTCATCATATACTCCCCAAGCAATTACCCGGGTCACTACCTTATAAGGGCTAAGGACAAAGTATCCTTTTAGAGGATTCCTCGTCAAGAAGTGCTCCAAAAACATGTTTGCGAATACATAGAAACATGTTATTGAATTTAAGGGGGGGTCATTCATACCACTTTTACATCATTCCCGAAAAGGTGATGGGGAAAGGCTTATAGTTTACAACATCATAGAATTCATGTAGGGACATTGAAGTTTAAAAGTTTGCCACATGGTTTCCACGATCTTCAGTTTGATTAAACTCCCTTACATATGGAATTTTCATACCAGTCAACATAGCTTGTCCTGAATTGCTTTGATGAATCACGGGCAGAGCATTCTTATTCCCTCTTTTCTTCTCTAAATTTTATCTTTACAATACCTTTAAGCTGGTCATCACTCAATTGCCACTAGGGATAGTTTACGGTGGGATTGGTGGCTTACACGTGTGAAGCCTCCGCTTATTAAGATTCCAATAAGAATTCAATTGCGATGATCCGTAAGTCAAATTTGCTAGTCTGCTTTATGATTATTGTGCCCATTAGTGTTGGATTTACCTACCCTCTCTGCAGGTGATGTATTAATACTGGTGCTTAAGTTCATCGATGCAAGCTTGAAATTTTTGCACTTCATTATCAAGGTCATGACACATTCTTTCTAGTTTCTCTAATCACTAAGGGTTAACATGATTAAAGGTTGTATCCTGTTCACTGACATGGGAAGCACCCAGGTTCCTCACATGTGATGAGTTTCTTGTCCTCGTTACTAATGGAACCAATCTAATTTTTAAAGAAAGTTTGAAGAAGCTAACTTTTATTTGTTTCCATAGACGACAATCAAATATCTGTCCCTTAGTTTATCAGTGGAATAATTCGATTTGGGGGAATCCCTATGGAATGTTGGAGATATATGATTATCTGAGATGGTCACGGTTCATGGAATTGGTGGTGGACATGGAAGTTACTCAACTAGTGGTTAAGGGGCCACTAAGCCATGTTCTAAGAACATAGGAGGTAGGATGTTATAGTTCAAGTGAGAGATCTTTGTCCAAGTGGATTAGGCATTCTATTAGTTCGATTGATTATGTTATAGACAACCAAGCAAGTTATGAAGGTCAGTAGAAGAGTTGTTGTATTATCCACACTCCTAATTAAGTTATGTTAGGTTTGAGAAACCCTAGGTTTAAATTTTCCAATCAATCTATCTTTAGGATTGCATGCAAATCTCTTTCATTATAAAGATCTCTTCAATCAAATAGTTCCTCAATT
>JAMXBD010000550.1:775000-841636 GCA_024138025.1 Combretum micranthum
GATTTATAAAATCAAATGGCGAACCCATGAAAGTCAGCCTCACTTGTTTGGCTTGGCCTATCCTCGAAAGATGATTTTATGCCCTCCGAATCACTTTTACATTAGTGAAATCCTTTAAGCAGAAAAATTGAAGGTGAAGATGAAAAAACATATAAGCCCATGACTCTATACACCTCTTTCACAAGCTAATTATTGGGATTCCTAAAAATACCATTGCAAAAATGAAAAAAGAAAAAAGAAAGAATGGAAGCAGTTTTTATTACAAAAAATTAAGCTGTGAAGAGAATAAGAGAGAGTGAGGACAATATAATAAAAAAATAACTGCCTCTATTGTTTGATACGAATAACTTAGATTTGCTTAATAATAACAGATAAAGTATGAAAAAAGAAAAAACTTCATCATCTTCCCTCTTAAGGAATACCAAAAATCATATAGTCAAGTTATGAAAATTGTGGCCATAATTTTCTCCATATTGATACTACTAAATTTGTTGAAAAATGCATTTTTAGTTTTTAATGTTTAAATATATTTTACACGGGCCATCAATTTTATTTTCCCACTATTTGATTTTTCAACTTTTTCAAATTCTTACAAAATATGGCTTTTCATAAAATCTATTAAATTTTCTCGTCATTTATTATAAGTTTTGGGCTCAAGTAGTTCTATAATAATTTTATTTAATAAAATGATAATACGGACTATATTAAATTACATTTATGATAAAACAACAACAAATATATATATATATATATAAATAAAAATAAAAAGAGAGGTGGTAAAAAATACAGCAGACACCAAACCCTTTGCTTGATTGACCCAAAGCCAATAGAAGCTTACACATACTTGGGAAATTTAATAATTTTATTATTTTATAATATTTTGAAAATATTAAAAATTAAATAAAATAATAAAGAATTAAGAACTCAAATGCAAACGACATCCACTATTGAAGAGGTATTTTATCCTTAAATATTCGCATGACTCACCCAAAATTACATTTTATCAAATTGAATTTAGGGGAACAAACCAAACATGCACACTTTGCTGCTTACATGATTGAGGTATGGTTTTACAAAGTTGCACACCTGTAATGAGCAATATTGCTTCAACGGAAAAAGGACAAAAAAATAAATTTTTTTTATTTTTTTTTCACCGAATGCCCAACCCCACGTAACAAGAGTTGCCGTGCACCAATTGGAGCTTTCAAAGTCGCTCACCATACCACCATAGAGTCATGTGCAGGGACAGAGATACACGATTGAAGAAGAAAGCGACATTGAAATCTACTAAAACCCACAAATTATATTATTAATATTATTAAAAGCTACTGAAAATGGCATTGCATCACTAGCTGAAAGGCCCAAAATAGGCTAAGTCTTAAGTTTCCACCATGCGTTTTGTTTTGACCCCACTTAGGTAGGGGCCTGTTTTGACATTATTGCACCACCAAGTTTTGGTAGGTTACGTTAGGTGATCCAATTGAAGTTATCCTCTTAAGTTTTTACAAAAAAAATTAAAATTCACGGATAGATTTGTTTTTTTTTTTTTTTTAAACTTATCGCATAATTGTTCAAAACTATCATTATTTATGGCTCCTTTAATGCTAATTGTAGAATTCTAATACTGAGGGAGGGGGTTTATTTAGACACACACATATTAGGTAAATTATACGGATACCTCTTCAAAAGTTTTAAAATTATACAGAGACTTACTTTTATATGAAGTGGCACTTGTTAAATTGTATTTTATATTATAGTCAATTTTGGTGCTCCCCAGCTAGTGATATCATAAGACCATCAGTGTGGCTAAACTTTTTTTCTCAAGTTCTCCATAATAAAAGTATATTGTTATTAGATCTCAAAGATTTATTTTTAATAAATCTTCATTTACTTGTTATAACATGAATCTTTTAGAGTCATTAAAATTAAGTTTTTCTTGCATTTGAGTTTTGGATTGGCACATATGTTTCTTTATTGCAACACCATTGTTTCGCTTGGCTTTTTACTTACAACATTTTTTTTTAATTTGGGAAATATTTCTTTAGCAATTCGTTATTAAAAAAAATCAATTCGAGAAATATTTCTTTAGCAATTTGTTATTGAGTAAAATTTTTTTTGAATAATTCATAATTTTTATGTTGTTTTAAAAACTTGTATCAATATAATTGTGAGTGTTTTTTTTATGAGCTTTGATTTAATAGATAAATATAAAGTGGCACTTGTTTATTTTAATTTTTTTTATCTCAATTTATTGTAAGAGACACATAAGTAATAATTTAATAATAATATATGGGTTTCACAGATAGTTTGGGATAACTATTAACTTTTTAAAAAGTGGATGCTCTTATGATTTCAAAACTTTTCGAAGAGTATCCGTACAATTTATTATATATTTTTAAAAAGTTAAAAATAAATAAATATATGTAATATCTTAGGAGATTAAAAAAGTTTATTTGTATATGATCGATCATATGAACATATATGTGGCGGTCAGACAGCATGCTCATGAAAACCTGAAATTCTGGAGGCAATGAGTCCCCGTAACATGCGGGGAAATGTTTTTCCATTCCAGCAATCGATAGGATGCCTCCAAACCAATTATTGGCATCCCGTGTTTATACAACGCAGGGATGCTTATGTGTTCATTATAATCCTATTCTATTCAATGCGAGAATCATTTTCTGCTTGTGATTAATAAAATAGCAATATGTACGTAAAAGGTAAATTATAAAAATCTTTCAAAATTATATCAACATCCCACCATCATTTTGTATCAGTACAACTTTATCCTTATTATAGAATAGCGGGCATTCCAATAGGTTTTAAAATAATATTCTTAAACATACTTAAATAAATGTGCATGGACACCACTAATATTTTCTATAACGGTGGGTCCAATCATGTTAGTGGAGTATTATTGTATATATTTTGAAATTTAAAAGCAAATATGTAATTTTATGTAATTATCATTGGTATGGTTAATAACCTTTTAATTTAGTGACATCGATTTTAGTCTTGTTTTTAATAAACTATCATAAGATCGTAGTTATTTAGTATTTTTTTTAATTTTTTTTGCTAACTATATAATTTTATAAAGCATTGACATGATTATATAATTAAAGAGAAAAATGATATTTAAACTTTCACAAAATGTATAGTAAGATACTTGAGTTTCGATTTAAATAATTTGATACCGAACAAAATTTTTAGATTTTTTTCATAGCGAAAAATTTAATTATATATGAAAAAATTCGTAAAATATTTATTGAATATAAAAATTGTCAAACCAAACTTCAAGTACTTAATTAAACTTTTTATAAAATTTTATATATCAAATTATTGAAAACCAAACTTTAGTGTCTGATTGAACATTTTCTGCAAATTCAGATGTTATTTTTAACATTAACCTTGCCTATATAATTCGGATTTGATTACTTATTTAATAGATGTTGTACCATTATAAACATTTGGCCCAATTCTATTGATCAACCAACTTTAGACGTTTCCTCTTACTAAGAAAGGAAGTTTTAATGATAAATCTCTTTAAGGGTACGACTTAGAGGCTTTTGAACAATCTATCAAGTTTTCTTAAAAATATGATGGCTTATACCGTGCTTCAAGCAACATGTCGTACCAAGCTGTGGTGATTTTGATTTCTTTCTTTCCAAGGAACCAACCAAACAATAGCTATCAAGAAAAGAGAAGTGGAGCTTATTTTACTCTGCCAAATCTGCTTGGTTTTGGTCATAAGAAGGGGAAAAAAAAGTCAAGAAAAGAAAGACAAGTTCATAAACCTAGATTTCATTTTAACATTTATCACTAATCAAAGTGATGAAAAAAAGTCTAAGAAGATTAGTAAATTAAACATCACTGTGTTGTTTAGTTAATCTTCATATATTAAGTGAAAGTACTACTGCATATGCATAACATGATAAAGTTTGAAACCTAGTAACACATATATGATATATACAACGTAAAAAGGCTCGAGTTATACATAGTAAAAGTGGAAATAACATGAGCACGGAAACGCTCAAGAGCCAAACCCGAACCAACCCTCAAGAAAGGTAGACTGGTACTGCAACAAAACAAGCAACAGCAAAATCATAGCAGCCACGCCCCAGGGTGAACTGCCCTCGGACGGTTGTTGATAGGTCCTGCGCCGCCTATCCCATGGGGAGGAGGCCATGAAGAAGCCGTCCGGGTTCTCTATAGAAGAGAGTAGATGCACAATGATCAATAACACAATTGGTGTGACAAAAAGGAGCCAGCCCATTTGTTCTTCAGCAGCTTCCAAAAATGATTCATAGTCCAAGTACCATGATGTTCCCAGGAATAAGAACATCACTGCTAGTAGGAGCAGAACTGGGTATGGTAATGGGTTTAGTGTAAATGCATCAAAGATCGAGTCGCTTGTGGTTCTTCTGCCATATGCCATTTTTTAGGAGTTTTGTTGGTCTTGAGTTCGAAGATTTTGAAGAAATTGGAGGGATATGTGTTTATGTTAGGCTTTTTGCATGCCCAAGGAAAAGAAATAGCGTTTTCTGTGGTCGGTTGCCAGCTAATGAGTTGAACAGAATTTATACATGGGATTGCAGCTGTGGATTTCGCTTTTGCTTGTGCTGGTTAAATACTGATTTGCTCGAGATTTTTTAGCAAGATATATAATAATAATAATAATTTACTGATGTTTTAGGTTCTTGGTTAATGGTTACTTTCAAGATACTAGTTAGCGATTTGTATGTCACATTTTTTAAGATTGCTTATTGAAAAAACAATTGTGATACACACTGCATGTAGATTTTTCACCTATCTATTAATGAATATATCAAGACCAGGCATCAATATTTTCTTCTTCTTCTTTTTTTTTTTTTTTTCCATTGCAAATATGTGAGAATGTTGGAAATAGAATTTCGAGAAAATATCATTCCAATATCCAATTTGGTACCTTTTTTTTTTTTTGTTTTTTTCAACCAAGCACCCGTGGTTATCTAATGTTATCCATAAATTGAACTTTTTTTATTTTGGTATTCAGGATTACATGTTGCACGAAATAATTAGTGCAATATGAGAATGATAAAATTATGATATGCAAATAATTTTATAAAATCCATCTATTATTATCATTATTTATCAAAAATAAATTTGATATTCACCTATCACTCATCTAATATATAAAGTACTAGTACGATTGAATTTTCTTGTAGTGTAACGAGTCAATAGAGGCATAAAAGATTTTAAATGCTAAATCATTTTCTTGTGTTTTCTTTATTTAAATAATTTGACTTGAAAAAAAGTAATTATAACTTACTGTTTTGACTGTAAAGAAATAAATATATTAAAAATAAGCAAGAGTTCACCTAAAAATTAAGAGAGAGAGTTTTCTTTATGTCTTTCTTCAACTTATCTTTTTACTACCAAATCTCTAGCCTTCGGTAGATATAATTATCATAGCTATAGGCATTATGACCAAAGCTAAAGTCCACGCGCAAACCGAGGATTTGATTGCAAACCTAAACCTTAACCAGGACTCTCTCTCTCTCTGTGTTAGAACTAATATTAAATCATTTAGCCAAACATATTATATGTATAGTTAATCATTTACAGCATGTTGGAATACAAATATCGAGCAAGGAAAAAGGTAAAACACAAGGCAATGGAAATTTAGTTCAAACCTAGTTTGCCAATTTACACTTATTTGACTCTAAGCTGGGTTCTAATTCAAGTAGAATTAGCTCATAAATGAGCTGAGATAGTCAAGGGTTATTTATGCTTGACCACTCGATAAAACACAAGTATGACTCTTTTTGAATTCGACTCAACTTAAGCTTGTTTAATACTGAGCTCAAGCCTCAAATAAATCTTATTTATTTAAACAAGTCGAGCTTGGAATCTTATTTAGGCTCATGAGTCAATTTATCATAAATTAACTCGTTATGAGCTTAACTGTTTATAGGTTTGTAAGTTATATATAGAGATGTGCAATTAGAGTCAGGAAAATAAGCCATGGTTTGCAGGCTCATCATTTAGCCATTTTAAAAACTGGTTAGGGTTGGTCCTTTTTGACTTATTTCAAAATGGGTCAATTATACTCGACCCATTTCACTTGCAGGCTAGCCTATATAGGCTTGTATAAGCTTGTTTTGGCACACTTGTAATTAAAAAAAAAAAAAAAAGCGAAAAGCTTAAGAACATGCAAAAATTTCAAATAAAAAAAAAAAGATAACAACATATTAGTGATTACTCATGATATATTATACCAAAATAATCTAATATTATAATGTTAGTAATCTAAATATTAATTATTATTGCAAAATTATTAACTATTATGTAACGACCCTTCTTTGCATTCATAGTCATTGAAGTTCATGACTTCTACGAAATCTCACTAAATAAAAACCATTTAGAGGTTAGTGGTTTGGCTTATTACAATAGGCAAAGGTTAACCTAATTCTTGAATATTTGAGAAATAAAATAATCTTGATTGATAATAATGAGGCAACGAGGTTAATGTATATGGTTACCAACTTTACCTTGATACATGAAGTCCTTTATCGACAATGACATAATTTATTGTACCTTTGCTATCTCCAACTAAAAGGATAAAAAGTATTGGAAGAATTACACTCATGAGAGTGCAATAATCACGTTAAGAGTTAGACTCTCCATAATATAGTGTTATGGCTTGGTTACTACTGGTCAATAATGAAGCGAGACATTGTTGCAAATAATACAAAAATGTCCTCAATATTAAAGGCATGCCTCTTTAGTAAACGCACCAATCTATAATACTTGACAAGCCGATTGTTCAATAGGGAATGGATTATTACTCCCAAAAAAATATTGGATGGAGAAAATATGTTATAGTGCTTGTAGACGACTTCACATGATGGAGTTGCTAATATAACTGAAAAAAACATGGAGTTTCTGCGCTCAACCATTCCTTGTCCATATTTAAGGTAACTTGTGTCCTCATTACAAACAATGGGACATGGGGGTAGGGGCGATTCAATTTGGTTAGGTTTTTATTATAACCATACCAATCCATAATTTACGGTTTGGACTTTTTTTCCTTCGTAATAATGGTTTAGTTTGGTTTGAATTACGAATTAATCAAGATTCTAATAAAAAAAACTTAAATTATAATATTTTACATTTGTATGGATATTCAAATATTGAAACCATACTACAAAGTTCATATTGTAAATCTCAATAAAATACTTTATAATTCATTACATCCATAATCCATAATCTCTCATAAAATAATTTAGTCATTAACAAAGTACACTTATAGACTAATATATAGTAAAATATAAGCTATAGTCTTCTAAAAATAATTCAATCAATCTACCAATAAAAGTCATTTTTATGAATAAAAATGATCTACTAACGAAATATATAATAAAAAATTAATACATAACAAGGTATATAACTAATTAGCAAAATTCATACTCCACAGAGTTCAAACCATTAATAAAAAAATAACATTAAGTTACCAATGAAGGAATATATTATGAACCCAAAAAACAATTTAAAAAAAAAAAGGAACCAGTTATTAGTAAGCAATATTCATCTTATAATAAGTATCACAATAAAATTATAAGAACATATATGACATTTAATCAATCATTATAAAAAAATTTATAATTACAATTAAAATATTTTTATATTTACCTAAAACGGTTTGATTTAGTTTTACGGATTGGTTTAGTAAATTTACGGATTAGTTCGAATTGAGAATTTTCTAAACCAAATTATTTAAAAAAAAAAAACCATATTTTCGGTTTGGTTTTGTTTAGCTACAGATTGGTTTGGTTCGGGTGGTTTTTGGACACAATTTAACAATGGCATAAGGAATTTTGCTTGCATCACTATATTAAACCAAGATATACTTTCGTCTCCCATCTCTAAACAAATGGTCAAGTGAATGCAGTAAATAAAATGACTGTAGAAAACTTGAGAAAGATCATACACTTGAATGGGTAGATAATAAATTACCCAAAGTGTTATGGAGATATCGCTCTACTTACTAAAAGTCCACAAGGAAACCCCCTATAGCTTGGCGTTTGGCATGGAGGTTGTCCATTTGATTAAACTAGTGTAAGCGCCGAGGATTTTTTTATACTCTTAGATGAGAACTTTAGAGTTAATATAAAAAATTAGAACCTGAAAATCGAGCTAAGTTAGAATTGAACTCTAGAAACCATAAATGAGATCAAATAAGGAAATTCATACCTAAGAAAAAGAGTACCTTCAAAAACAAAATGAAAACCCAATAATCTTTCGACTCAGAATCCTTACACTAAACGATTTAACCATCGATCTCTAATACGTAAATCGAGGCAGTATATCCAAATAATATTTAATAGCAAAATAATACGAAATAATTTTCTAATATAGTGATAATTTATCAAGTCAAAATTTCATCAGTTAAGCCAAGACCGTTTCCATACCCGATCATTAGTATGCAAATCGAGATAACATCACCATATAATAATTAATGATAAAATTATAAACCCTTAGATTCTTCGGTAGTTTTATAAGTAAATCTTATAGCTGGAATTAAAACTAATACCAAAAAGTCAAACCAAGTCAACATCTAATCTTAGAAGCCCTGGACCTAGATTATTTTGTAGTTTTATAAGTGAATCTTAGAGTTGAAATTAAAACTAATACCAAAAAGTCAAACCAAGTCAGCATCTAATCTTAGAAGCCCTAGACTTGATTACACAATTCCGAGAACCGTAAAATATTAAATAAATTATAAAAATAGAGTACACCTAAATAATGAACCAAATATATAGTCTAAACAAAAACCACTAAATTTCAGAACCAGAATCCTAACTGGAACTTTGAAAGCCAACGTATATCAACAATAAGTTTTAGAGACCCTAGATTCGGTATGACTGCCCTTGAAATCCTAAGATAATAAAAATGAGATAACCTTGGATTATAATTCGACAAAATATCATATACCTTAAAAAGATCATATTTGCCAAAAATTCGTTTGTTTTGAACCCGAACGAGATCAATTTCCAAAATCATGACAAACAATCTAGACTCATAACGTGATAAGAATTCATAAAAATATCATATACAATTTTTACGACTCATAAAAATATTAGATATAACGTATTTACGCGTATTTTTATTACTACTGATAATTTATTTGTCATATTTACTATTTATTATTATTTACTACTGTTTATCTATCTTTACTTTTTCTTACATCTACTCTCACATTTTACATAATCTATTCCTTACATTTCCTTTTCCCATACAACTTTTACTATACTTAATATTTACCTTCTCTTATACTTTATTATATTTTTCTACTTAAATTATTTTTTTCTCCCTCTCTTATCCCTTGCCGCTGTTGTCCTTTCTCTTTTTTCTCTAATATTTTATTTCTTTTTATTTATTTTTACATCTTTAATTCTCTTCTTCTTCTCTTTATAAATACCCATCACCTCCTTTTCATTTTTCATTCTCATCTCTCTCATTTAACAAAACTCTACCAAATTTCTCATCAACTTTTCTCTCTAAAATTTCTCTCAAACTTTCTTTCTCTCTTTTACCCATACATAAAATCTCATCTCTTGTTTTAGGTAAAATACTAAATACTCTCCTTAAATTATATTAACATAATATAAAAAATATGTATGTTATATTTTCATATAAAACCCCCATGATGCATAAAACTGGAAATGAAAGTGCAAAAACAATATATTGTTCATGTCTTGTTTAACTTGATGTTCATATTTATATTATGTTTATTATTGTTTCTAACATTAACTTGCATATGTTAGTAAGTATATGTAATATATGTATTTATAGAGCCTAAATGCTCACTAATCTAACTTTTATTTAATACTCTTATTTCATTGCTAATTATTTATTTCTTGCTAATAAAATAAGACTAGTCAAATTTGACTTGTCTAATTTCAAGCCAAAAGAAAATGGGACTTATCCATTTTTAAGTCTCGAAGAGCCTTAAAAATAATCTAAGACTCCTACCTTAATTTTATTTTTCTTTACTTATTCAAATGAGATTGGATAATATTTAAGCCTCAAGGAGCCTTGATAAAATCTAAGACTCTCATATTTATTTATTTGATATTTTTTATTTATTTATGAGACTGAAAATTATTTCAAGTCTTGGGAAGTTTTGATAAGATCTAAAACTTCTATGATTTTATTTCTTTATGCTTTTCTCATTTTTTTTTTTTTGTGACTGGAATTTATTCAAGTCCCAGGGAGACTTAAATGCAAGCTAAGACTCCCATAATCTTATTTTGATATTTTTGTATTCTTGATTATCTATCTTCAATTTTTATATGTGTCTATGCTAATAATTTTATTCTTGGTATAATTGCTACATTTTCTTTTTACTTATGTATATACATGATCATAAATGATGTTGTCATGATAAAATTTTCAAAAATTTGGATATTGGTAATTCCCCATTTTATAAATTAACTTTCAAAACATTATTTTCAACACTTAGGAAAATTTGTCATTAGGGATAAAAGAATAAAAATAGGTACCCAACTAAACTTTTGAAATGTCAAATGAGTTTTCCTAAAATAAAAATGTTGATAATTTTTTATTATGAAAATATTGTTCATAAACTTATTCATAAGGCATGCACAAACCCTTTTATCAAGAACAAAAATTTGAGACATGTTTCTCACATGATTCTTTCTAAATATCAAAACTAAAAATACTATTTTTTAAGTTCCCACTTAAAATAAACTTGATCCACTAACACATAGAAATTCATGTCTTGAAAAATAATTAATCTAATATAAAAATAAATTATTCATGAATTCAAAATAAATATAAAATCATCATTTCATTTAATTAAGTTTTACATTTACAAAATCTAAGAATTAATGGAAAAATTAAAGAGGAAATACACTTAGGATTTTATGTCACAAATAAGTAAAACCATGTTTTGTAAAATAAATTGTTAAATAAATTTTTTGAACAAATATAAGACCTTTGACGTTTCAAAATACATATTGAACCATATTTTTTGTTAAGTCACATGTTTACAAAATTTAAGATGGCAAATTTTGTCACAAGTCAAAAAGATGACTTTTCATAAAACTCAACAATACTACTTTTCATAAAGATTGTTTTACAAAATTATTATTTTGTAACAACATCACTAGGATCATGTATTTACTAAGAGTTAATATCAATAATAAATGATTTTTAAAGATGGAAATATTTTATGATTACTATTAAGTGTCCAAGTGAAGTAAAACTTCAAGATATTAGAAAAACAAGGGTTGTAATGTTTTTGAAGCAATTTGTACCTCTCTTTTTGGAACCCTTAATGACCCAAATGTTAAAAAATAACCTTAGAAATAGATAGACATTTCGAAATAGGTATAAAACGACTACTAATATGCGAAATTCCGATTTAAAATAAGCTAGTTATGATTGTTTTGAGTTGAAATTTCTATAACCAGGAAAACTGACACAAATTAAATAAATAGAGTTAGAAATTTAAGTAGAACCTTGATGAAATACTCATTTTGGGTATTTCTTTTGTTTAGGTGATAAAGAACTTGATGTACCATTTCTGGAAGACTATTTCGACTAGGACTAGCTCTAATAGATGAGCGACTTTTTCTCTTAATTTCATTATCTTATATGAGCTTGTTAAGTAGAGCACTAGTGCATAGGGAAAAGATAATAATGGAATTGTATGTGGGTTATCATGGGGATATGCTTGTGATTCATGAATGCTTGCTCAGTGAATGATAAGTAAATCTGTTACCCCCCCACAGGATACCCTTACACCATGTAACCAATTAAGGCCTTCAAAAAGTTATATGAGTTTTGTACAACTAACTTGCCTTATGGCGTGGATAGATAACAAGATCGAAGATTTTTTTAGAGTAAGAGAGAGATTTCACACATATAAGACATAAAAGAATAATTATCCCAAAGTCCAAAGTCATAACTTAACAATTACATATCTTGTCTCTAAGGGCATTACTAAAACTTTTATAACAAAAAAACTTAAAAGGAAATTACAAAACTTTACAACTCATATACTTATACTATTACGAACGATAATTCTAAGTCTTTATTACAAAACAAGGTCTCTTTTTAAAACACAAAATATATAGCTCCTCCTTCTAGACTACTTCCATACTTGGTTTCAGTCCAGGTCTTCTTGCTTAAAGTCCTATAGAACAAAAGTCTAAAGGAGAGTGGCATGAGCATAAAAAGCCCACTGAATAACTCAATCTTAACACAATTCAAAAATATCAGACAATGTTTAGTTATCAACCATATGCAATGCAACATTCAAACATATGCATCAAACATAGTTTGGATGACTGGAATCCAAACCGATGAAGATTTATACCTTTTTTTAGGGGTTGAAGGAACCAACTTAAATAATTACATCCAAGAGAGACTAAGAACTAAGGTATGAGAAGTTTTATTAAATTTTTACATTGAAAATGTAGTATATCAACTTGAACTTAGAACTTAGAGACTCCATTAAGTATTAACATTTCATATCAACACCATAGACGACGTCCTTCGTTGCCTATTTAGTTGCTATGGAGTTGAAAGAACAGTGATAACCTTTCTTATAGAACCAGATATCAATTTTTTCTATTTACTAGAAAAACTCAAGGTTATCATAGAATCGGAATGACAATGCATATTATGATTACTATGCATGCATGCATGTAATGCATGTCCATCTTAATCAAAGATCAAATAAACTTATACATATTACTTGGTGACCATGACAATTTCAAACAATCCTCAATTCACATTATTCAATCAACACCAAGAAATTAGTTATCACTTTAATATTAAAGTTCAACATTCACCAAGACATCATAACGCATGCATTATTCCCAATCCCTATCCACATAAGCAATTATATTTATGTATTAAAGTTAATGTCACTATTTTACAAATACAAGCAATATGAGAAGATTCAAGTTACTCGTTGGTGCATCTTAGCTAGTCGTTATAATAGTTTCCAGGAAAGTCTAAGTCTCGATCAATAGATCCCATAAAATAACACACAAAATTTACTAAGCATGTGAGTATTTAGAACTTCTATTAATAATTAATTATTCTAAACTTATGTTATTGTAATCCTAGTTCATCAATCTTTAACCAATTATAAAGTACTAAGATTAACTACTCTCACTTAACTAGTAAAATAGGTATTAAACTTGATTTGAGAATGTTACTGACTGAAACAATTAAATTTTAAGCCTTAATAATGTTGGAATCTCTCGAAACTTAAAACATAAAAGTCGTAGAGCTTTTTCTAAGCTTTTTGTAGCCTCTAAAATCACCTCAATCTAAGTTTGGATGAAAAAGTTATGATTAGTTTATGAAACAATGTCGTTGTAGATATACACAACCTGTGTACATCAATAGTGTATATCCATGCTATAGAATTTTGCCTATTGTGGAGTCACGAGTAGATATACACGACCTGTGTAGGGGGTAGTGTACAACTGGAACATTTCATTCCACATTATGATCAATCACGGGTTTTACACAATTGGTATACACCAGTTATACTCCTCTGCTCTATACTATATACTCCTCTGCTCTTTCACTACTTTATTTGCTTCAAAAATTTCACTTTTCAAACATTTGTTTTGATCTTAACTTCATCAAATACACTTCATTATTCACACACCTACCCTATATACCTCCCAAACAACTTCACATAAGCATATACCAAAAAATAAAACCCACTTCAACAATACACAACATAAACTTCATTTAACTAACAAAAACCCAATGCTCCTTGAGTTAAGACTCAAATTACCAATTTCAACACTTCACTTCAGTCATCCAACTTCAATATCATCAACACTACAAAACTAACATTAACTAGCATAAACTCAAAATAACAATAACTTAATTTACAAAATTAACAAAGTGAAAGGAATATATAACTTACCCAAAAGAGTCTTAACTATTTGATGGAAGTTAATTGAAGTTTTTGGAGATTTTTAAAACAGAAAATGAAAAAGAAGATGTAGGTATGTGTGTATGCATTTCACTTTCGACAGCAAGGAAGAAGAAGAAGAGATGAATTTTTTGTCTAATTTGTTGATATTTATCCTAAGTAATTAGCTAAAGCATGTTTAACTTTTAAGGCATCTCAAATCCATTGTGTGTAGGCTAGTGCATGGCTCTTATGGTGGCTATAAAGATTTGTTTTGCTATAAAAAGTAGGGGTGAGCGAGTAACCCTATCGTATAAGGTACCCACCCAGACCCTGCTCGATTGGGTAGGGTCCGGGTAGGTATTAAAGTTTACAAGGTAAGGCATGAGTATAGGGTTTTCATACCATAAACCCATTCTAGAACCTATACTAGTACATATTTTAAGTTATATTATATTTATCTTATTAAATATTTTAAAGCAATGTTAATATACACAAAATAAATAACATTACTCTATTTTTTATTTGACTGCCACTTTATATTCAAGATTATTATTTTTCAAATTATCTTCCAAAAATTTTTACTATAGAAGAATTTATACTATTTTATTTTGAAAACACTTGTTATTTTTATTTTAGAATGCTTATAATTGTATGTATATACCTAAGCTCCCAAATTATATAGATCTACTATTTATCTTCTAAGACTAGTTAATATGAAAATTGCTTCAAAGTTTTTAATTTTAGAATATGTTATAATTTCTACAATTTTGTTTAATATCATATACATGTTTGATAGATTTTTGTTATGAGTTTTAACCTCCCCACATAAATAGATTCTACACATTGCAGAACTTATAATATTAACAAATTACTTTTAAAATTATTTTCCACATGCTATTTGTAGTGAATGTATGAAATTAAGATAGTTATACATATCACATGATATCAAATACAATAAACCTGAAATTTATGAAAATAAGGAAAAAAATAGATATTTCGTAAGTAAATCAGCAAGTTTTATAAAGTACTCTATACTTAGTACCTTATACTTTATAGGTTTTATAGGGTATAGGGTACAAGATGGGTAAAATATGCCACAAGGTAGGTTATGGGTTCCAAATCTAATACCTTATAACATACAGATAGGGTACGGATAGCATTCGTACCCTATCTACCCTGCACCCATTCGCCCCTAATAAAAAGAGTTAATCTTGGGTTTAATGCATCAAAATCAATAGATTGAAATTTTTATAAAGTTTGATCAAATTAGTTTGTAAATTTTATTTAAATAAAATTTCCCCATAAAAATCTATATTGAAAATTTCTTACAAATTAGAGATTAACTTTTAGAAATCTAATTTCCTAGAGGATTTTAAAAGTAAAAATAATTGACCAACAACTTAAGATGAGTTACTTGGAATCTTAATCCTCTAATGACTTAGTTAATGAGAAATTTGCAATTAATTAAATTAATAAGCAACTTTAAAAAGAGCTAATTGAAATTTTGAATCCTTATATTTATTTATCCTATTCTCAAAATATTATCACACTTAAATCTAATAATCAAAACATTCATTCAAATTTATATACTTATCTTCATTGATTTTTAAATCTATTCCCTAACTTATATATAGAAAAACTTAAGGGTTACAATATCGTGGCCTTAAGATGATTGATTAATGTTATGTGTTCAATTATCGGGTTGTTGTGTATGTGGATATTTTGTTGATCACCCTTAAATAGAAAATAACTTGATCAAAAATTAAATAATAAATTGAGCACGCATAGCACATTGAATAATCATATCATTAAATGCTGCTACTCTTATGTGAAGTGCCAAAAGACCTATGTAGGCATAGATCTGTCCCTTCTTGAGGAAATTACAAACATTCGGGGAATGCATCATGGGGAGCGCGCTAACTGATCACTATGAGCAAGTGCTCATGGATTAGTAGTAGAGAATGTGGAGCCTCAATTTGAATTTCCTAACCGTTGTCACGGAAGGGTAAATCTGTTTTATATATGATTTCCAGATGACCATACGTATTCATATTTCATATGATTGTTGCATAGCATACGCCTGACTCATGAACTTGTTTGTTTATGATTATGAGTGTAAATAATGGGAAGTATCTTGCTAAGCATGTTATAAGCTTACACTCCCATAAGTTTTATTTGAAGTAGGTATACCTGAGACTTTATTCGAGGAATAAGAAGACAAGAAAATCACTAGTGGATTTTGGAGTTCTAATAAAAGATCTGGGCACTTGGGATGATACTTCTCTTGGAAACCTTTATGTTGGATATGTACTATGTTTTTACTTTAGAAAATTATTATGAATAATTATATTAGTTGGATTATCTATGGATATTAGCTAAGGTATGCCACTAAGAAATGTAATCTACCTTGTTTAAGTTAATTATGAAAAGTTTTCTTGCATTGCCATTTCATCGTTGTCATCATAAATTGCGCTACTCCAATGTATTTCCTTTGTTGTGAAGCACGCCTTGTGCATAATATGGAAGCTTTTACGTGACTAAAGTAGTCATTCTTAGGCTTTAATATTATGTACGGCAGATTGCTACGTTTATGGTACCCTCCGGGGCATAAAAACTAAAGCTTCCCACTATTAAAACTTAACACTTTTAAGTTATGGCCTATTAGATTGACCTTAAAGCCAATCTACATTCTATTTATAAGATAAGAGATGAGGTGACCGAAAGGCCAATGGCTTACAAATTAGGGTTACTTGATATTACGACAAGAAAGTTAGACATTGGGTCTTCTAAACAGGTGACTTATTGTGCTAAAAGCTTATATACATGGGTGCACGATAAGGATGGGACAAACTGGCCCCACTAAGGAAGGCCCTATAAGGGTAGTATAGAACTTAGTGTAATTTATCTACCCCTCTCGATGTATATATGTGTACTCGTTTAAGTATCGATGAACTTGTACCCATCTTCGTTTCAAATCATACTATTTGGCTTATTTACCTACACATGCTCATGGAAAATGTACAACAACCAATCTATTTGCCATATAGAACGAATGAGATATGAGCCTCCTCACCCCCACAATGAGCTAATCTAAATGATTAATGAGAATTATGGCTTTAATTTGACTTTCGCTAGGCTTTCATTTACCTTGCGTCAAAAGGCAACACGAAAGGAGCTTTGGCAAAGCACTTACAAGCATGAGTTGAATCTGACAAACTCCAAATACAAGTATACTTAAGCTCATTTAGTACTAAGTCCAAGTCCTAAATAAATCCCATTTATATAAACAAGTCGAAGTCAAGTTAAAGCTCTTATTTAAGCCCATGAACTAGCTCATCATGAATCGACTTTTTTACAGGTTCATGAGTTATATATACATTGTATATTACATGTGTTTGTTGACTGGCCTTACTCGATCATGCCCAAAAGGCCCAACAGTAGTAAAATGGACCAGCGATAATGAAACGATATATAGACACCAATCATAAGAAGTTGAAATCAAATAAAGTCAATAAAACCTAGTTGGGTTCACATATGAATTTAAACTACTAAATTCTTCAAAATTTCCAAATAAGCGTCAAACCGAAAACTTAAATTTTGAAAAAAAAGTTCAAATGATGAAATAAATTGAAATATAATTTAATAATAGTTGTTTAAATGAAAAGTTTTATAAGAAAAATCAAAACAATGATGTTAGGAGTTTTGATATTACAAAATTACGATTTTACCTCAACCAAGAACTTATTCGAATTAAAAATTATAAATAAATTAAACTTATTTGATATATTTAAATCCTTGCTAGCCCAAGAGGTTAACTAAAAACCTTAAAATGTTAATAACTAATATTTAGATGAACAAAATTTTGGCTATGGCAAAAACCTTAAAATGAGGTCCTTACCCTTTAAATAAAATGCTAGGACTCTACCTTACTAGTCCCCATATAAATATCCTTCTTTTTTTCCCCTTACTCTTTTAGGAAGCCTACTAAAATCCTAAGGTGAGCTATTTTAAACCCTAAACCCTTTCTAGTGCTAAATAAGTGGAACTAGCAAAGTATAGTACTAATTAACTCATGTGATATCTTTTGGATGAGGGAAATGGAGAAGATGGAGTAGTGTTAGAAGAGGAAGAAGACCCATCACCATAAGAAAGTTTGTGTCAAGGTAAGCACGGGATTTAAGATGTTGTAATGTGAGTATTTTAGCATTTAAACTATGAAAAATGACTTCGGTGAGTTGATACGCGTTTAGAGTGTCAAGAAATCAAGTTCTTGAGTGATTTTAGAGTTTTAGATTCCTTTCCTAGCTAATGCAAGTGCAAACAGTCATTTAGAGCGAGGTAAGACATCAAAATTAATTTATTTTCATGAGATTATGGTGGTTTTATAGTTGGGTCTACTATGGTAGTGTTAAATGGTGTGATTTAAAGGTTAGGTTTTGTTGGAATAAGTTTGAGAGTGATATATTTTATTATAGATGATGTTAGAGTTGTTAAATGAAGAGATTGTACAAGGAAGTTTTAAAAATTTTAGAGAAATAATGAATAAGTTAGTGGTTGTTGTCAAAACTAGATGATTTAAGCTTTCAACTTTGATAAATGATGTTTTAACAAATGGAAGATGAAAATAGATGAGTCTAGACTTGAATACGGCTGTATAATACCTTTAAGATAATAAAATTTGTTCAAAAACATGTTTTTGATGAAAATAATAAGTATAAGACAAAGTAGCACAAACCTTGAAGAACACGAGGGGATACAATAAGTCGTATTTCCTTTGTGCTTCTCTCTGTTTCAAAAATGCATTGCATTCCAAAAGAATGCGAGGAGATACATGCAATCGTGTTCCCATCGTGCTTCTCTCTATTTTAAAAACACTTGAAACCCAGAAAAACATGGGGGGATGCAAGCGATCGTGTCCCCTCGTGCTTCTCCCTGCTTTAGAAATGCTTTAAAGCCTAGAAGAACACGAGAAGATATATTCAACCATGTGTTCCACTCGTGCTTCTCTCTAACCCCTAAACAAAGAACGAACATGCTTGAAACATAACCGACCTATCTGGTCGTGTACCAAACATGAGGTGATACATTCCCCTATGTACCAGTCATGGTCTTTTCCAGCCCCTTCATAACTTCACCAATTCTCACCCGAATCATAGGAAACTTGACCCAGTTCTACCTTAACCTTAAGTAACCTTTTAATACCACCAAAATACAAATTTAACAAGTACTAATACCCCCTTCACATTGTACACCACCTAAACACTTGAGGCTAAAATGCCTCACACGTACTAGAGTAATTCAAACCTAATAATTGGAATAGGATTTTAAGGACTATACGAGATTAGTAGCAATTGGGAATCAATTCTTAAAAAGTCAAGAATTAAGACACACAAAAGTATATTCCACTAAAGGTTGGTTAACATAAGCCCAAAAACCGACCTTAACTTACTTATTTAACTAGATAACTTGGCTAAATGAAACAAATGACCCTTTAAATGTTATCTTTGAGTATATATGGTTAAACTAAAATGGTTGAGATGTAACAAAAAATACAAATGGAATAAAGGTAGTAAATCTTGAACTAATTCCTGATTTCAATCATTAACAGTTGTTGGATATCGAGCTTGGAAAGGGATTTGAAAGCGCAAACCAATTGATAGGTAAGTAGTAATTGCATGTTGTTTGCTAAAATAGTATTAATAATTGGATTAAGAATTTAAACTTGACTTAACTGAGTGTTAGTTGCTGCTTGGTCGCTTACTCCAGAAGTAGCACCCCTAGACTAGGTTGTAAGTCTGATCATAACTTTGGGATGATGCGGTAGTTTAGACGCTTAGGCCATCATGGATGAGTAGTTTAGGCTCAGCAAATAGTCAATAGGGAAATTTTCGAGATCGGACGAATGACGAAGAGCAGGTATAAAGTTGTAACAAGTTATATGCTGTAATGGGACCCTATATAAAGCATCACAATGGATCATACTCATCGGTGGTAGCCTGTGAGGAGATGACTTGGACGAGACTATTTGCTTTTGTAAGCCCCGAAAAATTTCAGTAAATAATTCCAAAATGCACTTAAAAAATAAACCCTAAAAATAACTCCAAATTAAAATTGAACTTCGACTAGTCATAAATCATGAACAAATCCCGAAATTTCTTAATCTTGAGAAAAATAAGAATCCTTAAAAATAAAATAAAATAACTCAGCAGTCTTCAAATTCAAAACCACTACGTACGAAAAATTTTATACATAACTCTGACTTATAAAATCGGATAATATAGAGCCCAAAAACAAATTATTAAAAAGTAAATAATGATTAACCTTCGGAAATAAAACCAAATTCAATAATTCCGAAAACGTTAAGAGATATTAAATACTTATAAAAATAAAATTTAAAATAAATTTCTCAAATTAAATATGTTGTATAAACATAAAATATCAGTTTCCAAAATAGGTAAAGATCTAAACCAGAAAATCACCCGGAAACCCTAAGTGGAATGCAGTAGTTTAAGTCCGGCAATCTCGCGCCCTTAACCCTAGAGGCGGAGGTGTAGTTTAAGTGTGTAGAATAGCTTGTAGTAATATAAGGTCGCTTAAAAATATCAGATTGGTAAATTTTTTACCTATTTCGAACTCGTTCAGATATAGACTTTGACAAGCATGTCTCGGGGCTCGAGATATCAAAAATATACCATTAGTATCGTTGGACTCGTATTTTCATAAGGATTTCTAAAATATCAGTTTTGTAATTTTTTCGATAACTAGAATTATCTGATTTTGCGATTATATTCGTATTTCATTACTACCGGTAATTAACTAGTCTTTTTCACTATTCACTTCTGTTTCATTACACAATCTTATTATTCTTATAATCCCTTATATTTTTAGATAAATATTTTATATATTATAGGAAATTCCGTTTTTCTAAAATTTAGTTAGTTTCGGGTTTTTTTACGGGATCAGTTTCTATGTAAGACCCGATACTAAAAATAAAATAAATTAATTTAATAATTGAAAAATATTTTTATTTTCATAAAATAAATTTTTAGAATTTTTCAGGTTATAAAAATATCATTTATAGCTCATATTCACGTATTTTGATCATACCGATAACTTATTTGATAATTCACTAAAATAAATAAATTAATTATCTTATTTTAATTATGAAAAATTTGCTTTAAATATTTGGAATATATTTTCTATATTTTTTATTTTTATTTTATTTTATTAAGAAAGTACTCTTACAACTCATACCTACAAGTATACTTTTCACACATCACTTCTTTTTCACTTCAATCTTTCTACACTTCATTATATCACTTCATGGAGGATTTTGACTTCTTGTTGCTTCCTTTTGTCCCTTGAAATGCTCCCAATTTGATTAAATAAACTTATTTCAATCCTTCTTTAAGAAGCTATACTTACACATTAATTACACATTACATTTTCAACTCAAAAACCAACCAAATTCCCTTCCCTCTCTCCTTCACTTTTCACGCCAACTATGGGACATCTTTGGCTGCCCATTTCTTTTTTTTTTTTTATCTCATTTAATTTGTCTTTAACTCATTCATTCTCTCTCTCTAATTTACACATTCAAACCTTTACCATTCCTTACCTTTTTCTCTCTATTTTTCCTCTCTTTCTCTCTTTATTTTCTCTTATTCTTACATGAAAACCTTGCTGCCCCTACTTCTTATATGAGCTCTTTCTTATATGAGCTCCCACACATTTTTTTTTTAAGATCCTTTGATAAAACTCTTGTCCAAAGCTTCCATGGATGATATATGTAAAGTATAGTGAGAGTTTCATGCATCAAATGACTTTCCATAAGCTTAAAAGCTAAGGATGATGATGCAAAAATGAAACACTCCTCTTATCCATGAGTACTCTCTTGTAATATTATTATTTTCTTGTTAGAAGTAGTTATATTTTGTGGATCTAGCTTTTTATATAGCTTTGATTATATTTATGTTTAGATCTATGAGTTTATAATTTACTACCATGAATTTCTTTTATATTTATGTTTATAGAAAGTTTAGATCTTGGTTTTGAACTCAAACAAAAATGGTGAAATTCCTATCTAGGCAAGACCCATTTTTAAAAACCACTTTTCAAGTGTCAAAATGAAATTTTTACATGAAATAATGAAGGCTTAATCTATATATATCACCAATACTTTATTTTATATGGTTCAAAGATGATTTTCAAAGATTATTTTTCATAACAAAACTCTATTTTTGGATTTAGGCCAAGGTATAGTTTAAAAACATATTTTCCAACTTAAAAATGAAGTTTTTATTCAAGATATGGAAGGCTCTTGAGATAGAATATGTAAAGGATGATTTTTCCTAAGTTTAGATGGATTTTATCAAAAGATATGTCCAAAAATAAATTTGGTAAATTCAGATCTCAACCAAGACTAATTTTGAAAACCTATTTTTCAACACCAAAATGAAAGATTTGTTTAGAAAATGGAAAGATTATGGAATATGTATCAATAGGAGATGTTTTTGATAAGTAAATGGTAGATCTACTAGTAGAGATTCTCAAAAATAGGAAGCGATTACAAAATATGAAATTTGACTTTTATCCAAAATTTGTAAATTCGGATGGTTCCAAAACCATGCCTTAAAAACCCTTTTATCAACTCCAAAACTTGTGTTTTATTTGATAAATGAAGAGTTTAGGTCATAGATATCATTAAGTAATGATTTTTATAAATTAAAATGGGATTTGCTAAGAAAAATATGTAGAATAAGGAGTAGAAATAAAGTAGGAAAATTTGAGTTGTTCTCATTTTAAGAAATTCGTAATAATGGAGTAATTGTATGAAAACCCATATTTTTCAAACTCAAAATAGAAGTTTTATTAAAGAAATGAAGTTCTTAGTGGCTAGATATGGTTGAGCCTTAATTTTCTAAGTATCAAATGATTTTTACTTAAAGGAATCACCACAAAAACAAGTTTTACAAAATTCGGATTTTGGGATGAACCAATTTTAAAAACATGTTTACAAAGTATAAAATGGGAATTTTTATTGAAAAACAAAGGCCTTAAGGAATATACATAATGAAGGCTTAATTTTAACAAGAATAAATAAACTTTCTTCAAGGAATTTTTCTAAAAACAAGTGGGAATTGTCAAGACTACAAGACCAGCCTATCTAAGTTGATTTTTCATAAAGTCTTATAAAGAAAAAGAAAAGTTTTCTAAAAATTTCTTTTATTAAATATCATCAAGAACATGTATATATATATATATCATGACATATCATTTATGATAGTAACTTGTTCATATTGCATGTATACTTGCTTTGGATAGTAGAAACTTCTTAAACTTTCATAAAATCAATTTTCTAAATCTGTTTTTGCTACTGTTCTGATCTGATCCGATCTTTTTGAAGCTTCAAAGTTTTCAAAACTTAAATATGGTATTATAATTAGATAGATCTTTCGAAGTAGATAGAAATCGATATATAATTTGCTAAATTCCGAGTTAAAATGACCAAGTTATGGCCGTTTTAAGTTGTGATTCCCGCTTAGGACGAGAATTAAGAATTTGATAGTTTGTATAAGATAATTTGGATTAGTTAAGTGATGAAATACTTATTATGGTATTTCTTTCTTTTTAGGTGACCCCGAAATCGATAATTCCCTACCACCGGATTACTTTTACTAAGAGACCGGTCATCCAATGGTCGAGTAAGTTTTCTTCTTATTTTGATACCTTATTTGTGCTTATAGCTAGTTGCATTAGAATTATAGGAACAAGATAAAAACCGATATGAATGGGGTTGGGATAATCGATGAGATTTTGATGTATGTATGCCAAATAATACTAAAGCATATTGAAACCATGATTCGATTGGATAATTACATTGTTCATATTATTTTTTTGTATGTGTATGATATTGGTTAGTCACTCTAAAGAATGTATGAATGATTTGACCTAAGCAAAAATTAAATTGGTCATGCATCGCATCGACACATTGCATTTGCTAGCGTGCTACTCTTACGCAGGCGATCAGTATGGTCCGAAGACTAGTTTGGATAATGAGACCCGGTATCAGAGCTCATTCATAGGGAATTAAGGCGCACCGGGGATGCATTCCATGTATGAGCCTAGCCAAGTCGAGTGGTATGAGCCGAGAGCTCGGGGACTAGCAGCGGTTGTGTAGACTTTCAATACCATCCCTAACTCAAGATACGGAGGGCGTAAATTCGTTCTGTGTATGGGTTCCGGATACCCATACATAATTGTCTACTCATATGTTTTTTCATGCATAGCATATGGATGACTTATAACTTGCTTGTTGTGGTGCGGAATTAAGGGAATTCCTACTAAGCTAGTGTAGCTTATACCCCAATAGATGTTTGATTAAACATGTTAACTTAAAATGCTACGTGGGGACCGAGATGGTTGGAGCTGAGTATGACTTCGAGATTCTGGCCAGAAGTAAGAATGCTTGAAGATATTAGCTAGGTTTTGTAAATTGCTTTGTAATAGTTTCATGTAGTGAAATCTTTTGATGAATTGAAATTGAAGTATAGTGAATTGTATTTGAAGCATAATGAATTGTATTTCCTTTACGTTGTTACTCAAGTTGTATCAATATGAAATGTATCACTCCGATGTGTCTCCTCCATGTGTTAGACGCCTTGTACATAGTATGGAAGCCTTCGCGTGACTGAGGTGGTCATTCTTAGGCTTTAATATTGTGTACGGCCGAATGTCGCGTTTAGAATACCTTTTGAGGCGTGACACCTTCTTTTTTTTTTTTGCGGGTAAGTTTTGGAGACTTATCAAACCCCCCTCTTGGGTGCATGATCAGCTAAGGGACATTGCCTCTTTTGTTTGCTGTGAGTCGAAAGTACTCCTATGTGTGTTGGTTTTTTGGGACGTTAGGAATACTTGTTTGTTGACCTAAAACTCAATTAAACTTAATTTGTGTTTGTTGCATTAGCCTGGGTGTGCATGACATGCGTGTATATGTTTAGGTACTGTGTATTGAGCTTTACAGCTCATTCTTTAATATTCCAAGTTTAGTTTGTGGTACGATGGGGATAAGTGCCACACGAGATGACTTGGTTAAATGGCGATGTATGAAACATGAGTTTTATGAGTTTTTCATGAAAAAGTTTTATTGTAATCATATTTTATAATTTAGATAATTGTAATCAAATAACTATCAAGGACTTTTGTTCGACTTGATGTGGACCTTTAAGTCCAAAAGTTTTGTAATTAAGTTGTATTTATTTGATGGGTCCTATGGGCAATATTTATAAATGACTATTTGTGATACTTATTTTCTAAATATTTTGAATTTATTGGTTTTGATAAACTCAAACCATGTATAAATAAATGTTACTCTGTCAAAAATTTTATAAAAATTAATATTGGTTTCTCAAATTAACACTTAGTTAGAAACCAACTCAATAACAGAATGTCTTGCATATATCGCTTGAAGGTGATATGTACGGCATAACTATCATACCCTTTTTGCTTAAGGCAGGGCTGTTATAGATAAGGTCCTTAAAGGCCATCGATCGCTCTAGATAACCTTAGCTCGCGGGCTTAGTCATTTGCAAGGCTAGAAATAAGGATCAAACTAAGGTCTTCCTTCCTGAGCTCCTCCTTTGATGAGAACATCTCCTTGGCCCCTCATATCTTCTTAGAGATACTCTAAACCTCTTTGGTTAGCTTAGGGATGCAATCGGGGCGGGTCGTTATAGGGTACCCGCCGGCCGCCTCGCTAAAAACCCTATAGGGTTTAGGGTCGGGTTTTGGGTTGTACTCATAACCCGTTGGGAAAATCCGACCCGGTATAATTAAAAAAAATTAAAAAATTTAGTTTAAGGAATCTACTTATTCATTAGTTGAATGATATTTTCATATAATTATTTTGTTATTCATGTATTGAGTCACGTGATATGATATAAATAAGTCTATTTATTTTCATGAGTAAGGATAATTGATTGATTTTTTTTTTTTTATTGGAGATGAAAGCAACAAGACAAAAACCCAAAAAAGAAAAATAAAAATAAAGATAAAACAAATAACAGTACTGTCATGTAAGGGTGCCTCAACACAACACCAGGACGCTCATTTGTTTTTAAAACAACAATCATTCTGTCCCATCCTCCTGTTGTCGGTTAAAAATGAGAAAATATAATTTCAAATGTCCAAACGAAAACAAATCAAATTGCAACAAATCACTTCCAGGTTTCAAATCAGCCGCTCATATGTCCCCAAAAGAAGAAAAAAAAAAAGAAAAAATTTATAAGCGATTCAAACTTGGTAATCGCTCGGCTCCGTCCCAACCTAGCCATTCAACACTTTCATTAGCCGGCAAAAGACAAAAGAATCAAAGTGTTTCGTGTTTTTTCATATCATATTGCCAAAACAGAATATTACTATAAATAAAAAAATTAGGTTTATACTTGGGAGAGAGGAAGACGTAAGGAAAAAAAAAGGTACAAGAAAACAATTATGATCGAAGAAATATTCCAGGGAGCTGATAAAGGAAATATTCTAATGTATATAAAAAAAAATTATCATTGAGCAAATCGGGTCTGGTTCGGATCGGGTTGGGTTTCTTAAAAAACGGGTCAGGTTCTGGGATATCTTTTTATAATCGGATCAGGTTCTGGGACAGAATGACCCATCCCAGACCCGCCCCGTTTACATCCCTAGGTTCGCTAATCTCCTTAAAGGCCATTCTCGTTAGATGGTCACCACCACTGCCTCAAGTCAAAGCCAACTACCAATAAGGAGGTCCCTACTCTCCTTTTTTCTTTTGCTTAGGAATGCACCACGTAGACATAGAATATTCAGCGGTCCCTTATTTTTGTATGATCATCTCTTTTAAATAGTTACCGAGGCCATAAAATCAAAGATATATGATATCAGCCACACTCTTAATTTACACATTTACTTACTTTCTATTGATCTACTACTGACTTAAGCATTGGAGTACCCATGCTAGACAACCCTTAGTACACCACTAATCGTGTTTTTCAGTTGCAAGCTTTTGGAATTGTACCAGTGATTTTCCACCTATAACAGTGTTGATTGTGAATTTTGGAGGATCGACTCAAGCTTAATTTGATCCATTAGAACTTAGGGTCGAGTTTTAAGGCTCAATTACAAGCTCATATGACCCATCACAAACCTCAAAGGGTTATGGTCAACTTCCTGACTAGACGAAGTAATTCATCTAGTCATGCACTCAATGAAACTGACTTCGATCACTTGTCCTCTTTGCCCACTACGAATGTGGTTGAAACGTGTCTCTACGACTTAGCACCCAGCTTATATGTAATCGGTCGTCACTTCTTACTATGCCACAATCTCCATAATGATAACAACTACAATGAGTCCTCCTTTTATAGAAATCTTCTTCATCACTCTTAAGAATAAGTCACATAAATATTTCTCTCCCCATCTCAATTTACCCTCTATACTGGATCAATATTAATTTAAGTGTCAAAGTGGTTGAATCGAACGACTCCCATATATGCCCTTGACTATGTTTTGTTTTACCAATCTCATTTAGCTAATACAGGTTCTAGTTCATATATGCAGCAGCCCAATGCTAGTTTTGAATCAACAACAATATGTATAATGTGTAATTAAAGCAAAAAAAAAAAAAAACTAATTTCCACATAATATATATATACATATATAACCTAGTCCTTATTTCTTATCTATTGATCTGTTTCTTAATTTTGCTTATTTAACTTTTTGGATTTTCCTTTATCATTAAGGCTCACAAGCTATTAGAGATTAAGTTGATTCAAGCTTGATTTGTAAAAAAAGTCTAATTTAAGCTCGAAATAAAGCCTATTTGACTAAACGAGTCAAGTTCGAGCCTATTCTGGTTCAGTAAAAAAAATTGGCTTGGCTTGACTTGAGTTTAATCATTTTCTAAATGAGTTAAATCTAAGTTTAAAAGCTTGACTCAACTTGAATCTATTAGATTGGGTTTAGTTTAATTTATTTGAAACCTTGATTAGCCATGAATAGAATATTGTATTTATTCGGTGCTTCCCATATGCTTAATTGTTTTGGGCCTTTTTCTCTATGTTTAATGTCCAATGAAAATTCAGGTGTAACTATTGGATTGACATAAATGGAGTAAACTTAATTGCAGTAAATAAAGAAACAAGTTATAGAATATTAAAAGAAAAAGATGTCTATTATAAATTTTCCATGTTTTTAGATATTATTTTTTAACAAAGGATCACATTTGGATTATGAACTTTATCTATTTATGTAATTAATCACACTAAGTCTAAAAGTATCAATTTACTACCTATAAACTTTTGAGGCCATTTATAATACCTAGATGAGGCAATTAATTGTGAAATTTGGTAAAACTTAAGCAGCTGATAGTAAATGCAGAAAAATTCAAGTAGTTAGTTATAAAAATTGGTAAAATTCAGGCATCAAATTGATGTTTTCAATTTCAAATAGTTGATTGTGAAAATGGGTAAAGCTTACGTACTAAATGTGACAATTACCCTTTTATAGTTGTGCAAATGGGTCATGGCCCATAGGCCAACCATTTATCCATTTTAAAACATAAGTTAAGGATAACTTTTTTTAGTCCGTTTAAAAGTGGGCAAAAAATATCCAATCCATTTAACCTGCAGGTTAAAGTAAGTTGGCCTAAGACAGTTTAGGTTGGCCTAAGGGCCGACTAAAAAAAGAAATGACACAATCAATTTTGGACATGTCCTTAGTGTAGTAGTCATTCACTTTTGGTAGAAGGGGGATAACCACCTTAAACTTGGGTCCTGAGTTTAAGTAACTAGCACAAACAAAACACTAACTACTCGTTTATTTCACTGTAATTGCAATTCCATTATAACCTTATTTCTTACGAATGACTATCATGACATTCACTTGATTATAATAGTGATTTTGTAAGGAATACCTATTATAATAGAACATTGAATAGTCATTCATTTCTCAAACTTATGAATAACAATTCAATGCTTGAATTGCCTTTTTGTCAAAATACACCAATTTGAATAAAAAATTAATAAAGGAAAAATTATATTACAGCTCTATTTTATTCCTTAGTAGTAGGAATTCTATTACAGCTTTATTTATCTAGTGAAGTGAACGGACTATAAGGGCTATATAGAAGCCTAATTAAACGGAACTAATGGTCTCCTTTTATTCTAAAATATAGAAGAAAAAATTTTATGCACTTAGATATATTTAGTTGAAGAAATGGTTCAACAAATGTGACAACATTGTCCGATCAATGAAAAGTCATAATTATTAATGTATGGATTTTTTTTAAGGTGTAGTAGTAACTACAACTTGGAGTGTCATTGCTAAATTAGTGATTGGCTTCCATAGTTTTTGAATGGCAATTACTTGTAACTATTTTCATATATCAAAAAACATTCAGCATTTTATTTTCATTATAACGATTGTATCTTTTGTTGCTTTTATTCAAATAACTCTACTAAGTAGAGAAGTTAGAAGTTAAGATTTTTAAATGCATTATTTTTTGGTATATGTGTGTGTGTATATAGTGAAATATGTTAATGATTAAAGATCTTTCTTCAAATATACAATTTGTAAGTATTTTTAAGATGGGATTTGTCATCTGATTTGAAATATTCTTAACTTGGATAATATTTTATTAATCAATAGATATTAAATTGTAGCAAATCACTGTACGAATGATACTTAATTTTTGTTATCTAATCTCATAAATGGGTTAAGCGAGCCAAGTTAGGCCTTTTTTGCTCATTTAACCAACAAAGATACACGTATGGGTCAAATGAGAGAATAAGTGAGTTGGCTTGTTTAACTCGTAGATCAAGCTGCGTTAGACCAAGGTTAAGAAATTCTGGCCTGCTTATCAAATTGACTAGCATTTTTTTGGCCCATGTGACTCATAGATCAAAGAAGGCTGGCCTGACCTATTTAGCTTACTTGCATAACCCTATACCCTTTAACAAATTAAAAGTTTGGAATGTCAATAATGTGCTCTGACGTTTCCTTTAACTTAAAGTGGAAGGAATGTATGATTTTTGGAGATAATTTTTATTGTCTATAAAATGAAAAAAAAAAAAGATACGGATTTATAAAAAACATTATGTTTTTTAATCTTTTCAAAACTTACGGAAGTAGCTTGTTTTAGGAACTATGTCCATTGGATATTGCTATTTTGATTAAAATTATGTAACTTGAGTTTATTATAGTTTATATAATTAAATGAAAATGTTAAATTTAATATCTAGACTTTTTAGGAAATGCAATTTGTTACTTGAACTTTGAAGGGACAAATTTAATTCCAATTCAACTTTTCCTTGGCAATAACTTTTAATTTAAAAAATAAAAACACTTTTCGTAATATGGAAAAATAAAAATAAATAAATAAAATACAAATCGAAAAAGAAAGGGAAAAAAAAGGAAAAAGGAAGAAAAAAATTAGACCAATCTCTTTCTACCTTTATCTCTCTCTAAAACTCCATTGAATAACATAACTGGAGCTCTCCCTTTACCTTGGTCTCTCTCTAAAACTCCAATGTAGAGTACTACTAGAGCTTTTTGAAGAACACTTCCGAAGCTTTCTCTCTCTACTATAATCTCTCCCTAAAACTCCATTGAAGAACACAACTAAAACTTTCTTTCTCTATTCCAATCTCTCTCTAGCTCACCACCTCACTCGATTTTAGTCACTTTACCTCATCACACATTGAACCTTCTTAGCACTATTATAGCTCTCTTTTCTTCTTCTTTCATTTCTTTCTTTTTCTTTCTTTATTCTTAATTTCTATTTTTTACTTTTTATTATTTCAACATATATTGAGAAAAGTATGTTTTTTTGTTTTAATTGAAAATTGACTCATGTCACTTGTTGATTGGTCGAAATAATGAGCTAGCTAATAGAGTCTCTGAAGGTAATATGAGCAACCATGGAAAATTTATCAAATTAAAAGTGTGGATATATAATTGTACGTTTTGCAAAAGTTTAGGTATCTTTTATAACATCAATTTAAAAAAAATTATCTTATATTAGAAATAACAATTTTTCTAGTGAAGGGAATAAATAAAATTCAATCTTATATGGAATAAATGTTTTACACACTAAACGTTTCAATAACTTTTCTGTAATAACAAAAGCAGAATGACAATTCCATTTTAGTGAACTAAACAAAACACATACTTGCATAATTATATTTAATGTAATTGGTTCCATTAAGTATAGGTATTTTTAAGTCATAAATATGCATGGATTATGAGTACATCTTTTTATATTTATTTTATGTGCATTTAATCTTTATATGTTCAAATGTATATCTAGACCAAATCTTTAAAAAAAGTATATTTGAACATTGATATTATTATTTTATCTTTTCATAATATAGTACAAAACAACAAAATTAATACATATATATAAAATAACTAATGGTATGCAGGAATTTGAATACCATATAATAAATATAAAATGGTATATAGTAATTTATAGAACGTATATTTGTTAAGAAGAGGAGGGAAATTCAATGAAAGAAATTATATATATGAATTTTGTGAAAGAACACACAAACAGGTTTGACACATGTATAATTCAAAATCTTGATGTATAAGGTTAATGAGTCTTCTTTCTCATAAGTCATTTACATAATCCACATTTTTCCCACATGAGATTTCTCTCACTTGTATCTCAATAATGTCTTTAGTGTATGGGTCTTCATAATAGACTTAGGTCTTTCACCTTTTCAAGCAAAAACTTTACTGCCTTGTGAAGAACTGATCGAATTATCTCAATAAAAGTCCACTTCATGAACACCTTACTGCCTAACTGCCCACATTACATCATGTTCTTCACACGAGTGAACATTATACAAGTTCCTCTTTCTACGTGGGAATGTTTAGTAGAACCATGTCAAGCTTGGATTTTTCAATTTCTGATTTTATTTCTTTTAATCGGTCCATATTAAATCATAACCCATTTAATACGAACCATCGACTAAGAATTAAAAAAAATTTTAATTTTATGAAAACTTTAAGGAATTGCCACCCAATCAAAATTGAGAAAAAAATTGTGAGTTAGGATTAATGGATTGGTTGATCCTAATTGAGCTGCTAATCTGCAAAAAAATTGAATCAGAACCAATTTTTATAAACCAAAGAATTCATGAGTTTGAGGGTTACCCTATTAAATCCAAATGATTACCACATTTAAATTCTTAAACTAAAATTAATTCCTTTAATGCTCAAAAAAATTTGTAAAGTGTGATTTTTACAGTTTAATCATCATATTTTACAAATGAAAACAATATTTACAATAAAACAATGAATCAATTCGATATTTACAAGAGTAAAACAAAAAAAATTATTTTTTAAATCGCTTCGAAGATGTCTACGTACTAGCTAATCAGGATCAGATAATATGTAATTCTTTTTAAGAAAATTTAATTTGTTAATTATTTTTAATTTTAAAATTCTTATCGCTTTTAAGTTTGTTAATTCTTATTTAAATTTTTCCAAAATCAATCGTCTTTGATATGAATCCTGAATTCTATCCATTTAAATTTTGCTATTTCATAACAATTAAGTTTTTCTATGCGTCAAAAATTTTCATGCATGACCACATATCACATTAGTCACATATCACATATTATTCAAATTAAGATAAAGATAAGATAATAAATACAATACTAAACATATTAATTCAATAAGACAAAATCACATGCTATTCACCAGGGTATGATTAATTTTCATATATCACCTCACTTCACATATTATTATAATTACATAATGATAAAATCTCAATCCACACATTCACATGGTACATGTCATGGTAAGATCATATATTCACAAAATTTGATATTAAAAGCATTATCATAATTAACAGAGTTTTATAATAACACACGCTACGGCAAAATTATTGGAAAGAATCAATTCTATCCATGTATTATTAACATTACTAAACAAGTCATATTACAATATTATTTTTATTACTACATGCATACTATTGTTAAGCTTTAAGTCATGATACAAATTTATTACACATGTTTTTCTTTGTCTTCTTCGCTATCTTCTTTTTAATACTATTATCATATTGTTTTTTTTTTTTTTCACTTTACCCTTTTACATTGTCATTTTATTATTTTAAAAAAAAAAAAGAAAAGAAAACAAGAAGAAGCAAACTTACCTGATCGTGGACGAGCGACGAGGATAGACGTGCACAGGGAAAGACAATCCGACCGGACATCGGCGGAGCTCTAGCGTCAAGTGCGGGTCGTGGGAATTATCAGGCCTTCAATGAAGTTGGATTCCACCAGTCAGTCAACGTTTGAAGCGGTAGTCGGCAAGTGGTGGTCGAAGGTGATTCCGACGACGGCGGAGGCAAACCAAGCTTCAATATGGAGCTTTTACTCTAGAAATCATTTTCTAATAATGATTTGCTGGAATGGGGATGAAATAATTTTGTTGTTCTCCTTGATTTGATGCATGCCAAGTATTTATAGGTGTTTAACATGCTCGTCTACCTATTTACTTATAGCTTACTTATCGGCTTACTTACTCGCTTATCTCATCTGGCCAATAGAAGCGTGCCATGTGGCATGTGTGGAAGAAAGAAAAAATAAAAAAAACAAATTGCAATGGAACCTAGGTCTCTGTTTTGCATACTATTGACTTAGCCATACAGGCTATTGGCCTATGCCTTATTTTGGTTTGCATGAAAATGGTATTTAAGGCTTCTAGCGGGCCCAATTAAATAGACTAATTCACATTGACTATTTAATCGGGCCCAAAAAAAATTATAATTAAAATTAGTATTATATCAAGCAAAAAAAAAAATTCGTCATTACTATATTCATATATTTATTTTATTTTTTTATACATTTTTACATTATTATTTTACTTTTTTATAATAATTTTTCTTTTTTTATTTATATATACATTTTTTAAACTAGTGGGTTTAATGTAATATTAATGTTTACTATATATTAAAGCCTTAAATAGAAAAAAATAGGTGTTTACAAACCATTAGGTTAAAACCACTTTTAAAAAGGCTTGAAGTGGAAGAGCTCATTAGGGGGAAATTTTACAATTAACCCCGTGAAGTAACGTAAGAATTTTTCATTCACTTTATTGCAATAGTGATTCCATTACTTTGTGAAAAAATATTAGGAGGTTTAGTTGATGGTAATAATGATTTATGTGGAATTCTTATTACAAAAAGCATCAAACAGTTATTTATTACTCAAAATTATGAATAGCAAGCTAATGTTGAAATTGATTCCAACCACCCCCTCCCTAAAAAAAAATTCTTTATTTAAATAATAAATTAATGAATAAATATCATGTTAAAACCTTATTCATTTAGCGGACTAAATAGGCAATAATAGTCTTGACGTTACCAAAAATCTAATGTATTAGATTAATAGGTTTTTTCTTGTACAAACCAATGACATAATCCACATTTTTTCTTCAACTTCTCTAACTTGGAGTTATATTTCAAAAATATTAAACCAAAATTAAAGCTATTCAATTTTTTTACCAATATTGAAATGAATAAATGTAAGCAAATAAAATTAATAAATACATATTATAGACACCCCATTTTTGCTCTTAAAATAATCAAAATAATAATAGTAATAATATATGTAGTAATAATAATAATAATGAAGTAAAATGTATAAAAAAATAAAATAATAAATAAGGTATATATACAAAAATATAAAATATGGTTAAAAAATATTAAAAAAAGAAAAAAGAAAAAAATGATAAATAAAATATACATATACAAAAATATGATTAAAAAAAATATTTTGGCATTTGTTTAGGTCACTTAAATATTATACGAGTGACCATATGATTGAGGCATAGGCCAACGACCTATTGGATAAGAGACATGCATTATGCAATGGCATTTGCAGTTTGAATCGCGTAGTAGGTAGGTAATTTTTTTTTTTTTCACATGGCCATTTCAAGCTCATTTTTTATCCATGTTGGCTCCGATTTTTGTCAAATTAATAGAGGGGATTTGAAGAAGGCATGGGATACTTGAGATTTAGATTAAAAACTAACCCTAAAACTATTGATTGACGGTTCAATTTTCAATCCAAAGTTTGCTAAAAACTCATTTTTGTGCGGGAATCAAATTTTCAAAATTTTATCCGAACTATCATCTTAGCTTCTAGAGGTATAGATTTGAGTTCATTGTCATCCTTCCCGAAGTTCGTTAAGCTTGGAATTCCTAGAGCGTGTTCTAGAAAATCAATTTCGAGCATGACCAACTTACTCAGTTTCGAACAAACCCTACCTAATTCGATCCCTAAATAGTATAAATTGAGATCGAATTCTAAGTTCAAATCATCCATAACCATCAACAATCATCAACAACAACACTCCAATTCATCAGAAAACATCCAACAAGCTTTGAATTGATTTTAGAGATCTAAGATTCATTTTTTTTTTTTTTTTATTACTCTTAATAGAGGCGAAGTTGGAGTAAACCAAAGTCACGGTTGGACTTAGGGATGGTGAAAACTTTAGCTAGTAGTTTTTCCCTTTGTCCAGAGTCCTTTTATCATCTCCGACAAACACCACTGCCAACCACTATTTGTTAAAGCTCGAACCACCCACTTTTAGCCAATTTTTAGCCAAACCACCACCACCACCACCAGAGTCTTTCCCATCCTTGGATCAGCTTTTCCAATGCCTCCACATCCACCCAGAACCACCACAGCTCCACCAATAGCTTTTGCTGATCGTCTGCCATGCGCAGCCCAAGTTCGATATGAGTTTGACTCGGATCCAACTCGAAAATCCAACCTAAACCCAGGATCCAACCCGGGTGCTCCAATCGAGTATGTTCGTTTTATTTTTATTTTAATTATTTATTTTTCCTTTTTAGTTAAGTGTTAAAGAAAATAAAAAGAAAAAGAAAGGAAATAAAAAAAAAACCCGCAAAAATAAAACAAAATAATATAATTTTGTCAAAATAATAAAATATAAATTATATATATGTAAAGTGAGCGTAATAATATATATAAATATATAAAAAATATAAAAATATCTTTTTGATACATAGAAAATCCTATTTTCTAAAATGAAAAATCAATTTGATAGCCTATAGGGTTATACACAAAAGTTTTATAAAAATTGAAGAATTAAAGAACTTAAAATGGAAAATAGTTCCCAAAAAAAAAAAAAAAACAACACACTAAAGTTTTTTAAAAAAGAACTACGTATTGTTGAATCTAATTAGCGGGTATGTAGGCACCTCTAGGGCAACATAAAAAATGAAATACCTATTTTTTTTTATTAATTATTTTGAATTAATTTATTGTAAACTTTAACAATAAATTGTGAATATCGTAATTTTTTTTTTAATTAGTAACTTCGTTGAGCATTAAAATGATAAATTTTAAATTATGAATTTTAAGTGGTAAACATATGGTTTTAATAGGGTAGTCATCGAATAAAAAATTTGTGGTTCATATAATTTGGTTTTAAACCGAATTATTTGCAAACTAGTAGCTAAATTAGGATTAACTAACCCATTGATCCTAACTTACAATTTTTTCCTGACTTTGGTCGAATAGCGACTCCAAAATGTTTTCAAAAATTAATATTTTTTAATTCCTAGTCGATGGTCTGTATCAAACGGGTTATGGTTTGGTACAAATCAAATTAAAAGAAATTAAACCAAAAAATGAAAAATCTAGGCTCGACAAATATCATATTACAATCTTATTCATTAAGCAAACTAATTTGTCAATAGTAGTCTTGATATCACTAAAAATCCTTAACGTTTTATGTTAATGAGTGAACTTCTCCCTTTTTTTAAGATGTATGGCCTAAGTAGCCAAACTTGGAAAAAAAAAAAACATGTAAGTTAAAATCTTAACCAAACATAGATTCAACTAAACTGTCTATATATTTTTTGTTATTGCTTTCTCCATAGATTGCCTCCATTCCGTCCCACCACCTTCTATTTAACAAATCTTGAATGTGTTGGAGTAAGGTATCTTGTTGAGCAATTTTGGAGCTATCAGATTTATTACTTCTTGATTATCAGATTCCACATAATTTGCTTGTATCCTGTCTACTAAGCTAGGGTCAAACCATGATAAAACACTCCATATTTTAGCCATCATAGGAGAATAATACCCCAATTTAGTACTAAATCCAACAATAATCTTTCCCTCGTTATCTCCCCTTTATAAATCATTCGTATACCACTTTTTTCTACAACTTCTCTAACTTGAAGTTACATTCCAAAAATATTGAACCAAAATTAAAGCTATTCAATTTTTATTTAGCAATATTGAAATGAATAAATGTAAGCAAATAAAATTAATATCTATAAATAGTAATGTAATTTAGTTGAGTTTAAATTAGCCTCTAAAAGAGACTCGAATTTAACCTAGCAAACTCTTAAAAATAAATGATTGATTTGATCGTACATGTATGTATATAGTTTTTTTTTATTTGGTCTACTTTTAATTATATACATATTTGATCCTCGATACAATTTAATTTTATTAATATCTCTTTAACTATACTGTCAGCTTTAATTACATGACAAGATGTAATTTTTAAAATCAAATAAACATTGATAGTCCTATATACTGTTTAATGATTAGGAAAAAGAAAGTTAATCTCCTCCTAATAATGAAAATTAAATTGATTATTTTGTCATACTATACTTTATGCTACTAATTTTTATTTTACAAGTTGTTTTGTAATTTATTTCTTTAGTGTGATGATTTTTTTAATGCACATGCTTGTGGGTGCCTTGCACTTTAATATATGCTAAGGGAAATTTTATTATCCCATAATTAATTTTGACGAGATCGGTTTCGTTGTTTATTCAACAATTTATACCATTCTAATTATTATATTTATTTTAATGATTAGATGATTGACTGAATGGTCAATGTGACCGAGAAGCTCCCGCCATTGATATCATTATAGCATAGAAGATATTTAAGATTTGTTCGAAGTCATATATAGAGGAAATTGTTCGATCACCATTTAAGATTCGTTCAAAGCCATATATAGATGAAATTGTTCAATTACTAACTCTGAAAAAAATGAAAATACTAATTTTATAAAAATTATTACCAAAATATCAATACAAAATTAGATACAAGTATGTTGCATGTATTATATATGACACTAGTGGAACTCATGTAAATTGCATTTCACACATGTGATTTAAGTATTTCCACACAAATGACATATATAACATGTAATTTATGTATTTATACATGCAAAAATGTGTATAGTTAAATCGTAACTAATGCATGTGATTTCTTTGTCGGCATAAAAATTGCATATACCATATGCAATTTAGCAACGTATAGAAGTTTTGAAATTGCATATAGCAAATGTGATTTTTTCATGTAAGGCTAATTAATTTTATGACATTAGTAGTTATATAATTTATTTTGTAAGATTGGTCCACATATGTTAGACCTGTCAATTTAGGGGTTGTAGATGTACAAATCTGATTACAAAGGCCTTGAGCCTAATTATTATTTGGATTTAACTTTTTCGGCTAATGTGACATGGCTTAAAGAGTTAGGCCCAATCCAATTGGGATGATCATGGGAGTTTTGGCATGGAAGGCTTGGAGTAGGGCCCGTTGGAATTGGCCTGCCCAATTCCAACCTTTCTCAAATTGGCTCACACACATTGCTATGAAGGCCTCAATGGGCCTGGGTCCATAAGGGAGCCCACAAACATATCCATAATGAGAGGGACTCATCCTAGCCGTTGGTCGTCTGTCGCATCCGACGGACGACATCGACAGCTGGATTCTCTATAAATACCTTAGTCTTTACCTCATTTGGAGAAGGTGAAATCTTGGACGAACGCCGTCGTGCTGCCGGATTTCCGTCTTGGTGAATCAAACATTTAATTTACTCAAGAACATACACGAACACATAGTACTCAGTGAGGTTGATGCTATTTAGCTCCCTTACCTGTACACGTGTGTTAGAGCCTATTGAGATTGCCTACTCCTCCTCCCTATGCGATTCTCTCTTGATCATCCTATCACGTGTTGTTTCCCTAGGTCACGCGTAGCGCGATAGTCACGAGACACGCACGTGATCGTTGCATCCGGATTCATACCCACACATTTTTGGCGACTCCACTGGGGAGAGGGAAATCAACACTTGTGTGATGGCACCTCTAAGGAAGAGACCTATCGATCCCACTGAGGGTACGACTCAAGAACTTAATGTTGATCCCGAGGCTACTGAACATGACATGCCAACACTTGAGGATGTGAACCAACCTACTAGTGCTCAAATCGATAATGCTGCGATCTTACGCACTGTGCAAGAAAATACTAAGCAAGTCAATCAATCAATGCAAGAGTCTGCAAAACAATTCCAACAATTCATGACAATATTTGCTCAGTACCTGCTTGGAATAGCTGCTATTGCTGCCACGTAACAGGGTGCGACTTCGTCGAATTCTGTTGTTGTTGCGCAACAACGCGCTTCTCAGACACCTCAAGTTGCTCCACCTGCTAATCCTACTTCTATTCCTGAACAAGATCCTACCAGGGTTGGAGAGCAAATCCTTCCATTAGAGCCTGTAATCACGCAACCACTTGCACCTCAGGTAATGAACACTGGAATTCAGATTGGAACACCATCAACTTCCCAGCCCGCATTACATGCTCAACTCGGAGGATCTTCATCCTCACAGGCTACACCACCAATTGTCATTGGTGGACCTACTGTCCAACCCAATGTAACCTTACTCCAAACGGCCACTCCAGCTACACCAGTTGAAGTTACTACTTCAACCCCTAAAGGTACTTTCGTCACGAAGGAAGATCTGGACATGTACCTAAGGAAAATACAAGCTAAGTCAGATGTGGGAGTATTGGATCTCAAGCTCCCATACAATCAGCGTATTGCTGCTAAGCCATATCCTCAGGACTACGTGAGTCCAAAATTCATGCTATTCAATGGTAAAAAGGGAAGTGCCAAGGAACATTTGTTGAAGTTCATTGAAACACTAGAGGTTTATGGATTTGATGATGATTTAAAGTTGAAGGAATTTTCTAAGTCCCTCACAGAGAAAGCGTACACTTGGTACGTGAATCTTCCCCCTGGATCTGTAGATTCATGGGCAACCATGTGCAAAATGTTCCTAGAGAAATTCTTCTCCACACAAGAACGAGTGACCTTGACTGATATGGGACGAATCCGTCAAAAGCCCAAGGAAGACTTGATGGATTACATTGAACGCTTCAGAGAACGTTCACTAGACATCCAAGACATATGTGATGAAAGAAAGCTGGTGAAAATTTGTATCCAAGGCATGTTTACTGAGTACGCGGTGCATCTAGAAAATCTTTCTTTAGCTTCATTCTCCACTCTGGTTGAAAACGCGCGAAGGACTAATAATTCTGTAGCACGACAGAGAGGAGGAAGCGTGAATTTTAACAAAAGAGGACCGTCTGTGAATGCAACTCAAAGTGAGGATCCCAAAGATGAGAAGAAACGAAGAGTTGAAAAGTCTGGACGTGAGAGAACAAAGGAAGTGCCAACATATCCTTGTTCGATGGGAAAAGTGCATGCTATGCTCGATCAATGGTTGAGAGATGGAAATCTTAAGCTCCCGAGGGTAGAGCGTTTACCAACTCAAGAGGAGAGGAATGATCCCAAGTTTTGTAGGTTCCACAGGATTGTAGGGCATCCTACTAGGGATTGTTTTACTTTGAAGAGAATTTTCAACGAAAGAGTGCAGAGTGGAGAGCTTGTTATTGAAAATAACGATGTTAGGAACAATCCACTTCCAACCCATAACAATCAGCGTGGTGCTGTCAACGTCGTTATTCATGATCCTGCCATGGTCGAGGCCAGTGATACACCACTCACTGAGGCAAGTAACACAAAAGGAAACAACATGTAATTGAGGAAAATGATTGTGCACCCATTGCTGCGGCGCTTTTGAAGACTTCAAATTTTAGAAATTTCTTTGATCTACTTGGCTTTGATGAGAAGGCAAGGCTTGCAGCAGCAACTATGCTCGCGCAAATTTCGAGGGACAATATGCCGAGTGTAGTGCAGCGCAGCCAGTCAAAAGAATGGCTCGAGCGCATGAAAATGCAATCTTGTTCACTGATGCAGATATGTGTGTAGACGGTCCAAATCACAATCGACCATTATATGTGGAGGGCACACTTAATGGCTATCCAGTTAAGAGGACATTCATTGACGCTGGTTCTTCTCTCAACATCATGCCTAAGACTACATTTGAAGCTGCTGGTATTGACTATCGTCGTTTGGTGAAGCAACCCATTTCAGTTAATGGCTTTAGTCATACTACAACAAAGACCATTGGAAGAGTTAATGTTGATCTTAAGATTGGCCTATCCGTGGTAGTGTTACTTTTCACGTGATTGATGCGCCTGTGTCCTATCATCTCTTGATAGGTAGGAAATGGCTGCACGATCACAATTTAGTGCCATCAACGATGCATCAATGTATCAAAGGACATTGGAAAGGGAAGGATATATTTATTCCTGCTACAAAGAATCCTTTCGAGCACGATGAGGCAAATTTCATTGAATCTACCTTCTTCAATGAGTACTCTGATGAAGGTGAGATAGCTATTGCTAGAGCTTCAGGTGTACCATTACCCACTTGGGAAGAAATTCAAGAGGGCCAACAAAAGAAGAGAAAAATGCGTGGTTGTCGAGGAGGTAAAAAGAAGAACAAGCAAGCTGACGCTGTTGAAAGTTATGTTAGAGAAGATGGGCGAAGAGTATATCTCTTATGACGGTTTCTAGGGTCTAAGGAAGTTTGTTCTTCTTCAGACCCTGTACCAATTCAAGAAATTCAACCCGCCCCTCAACAAATGCAAGATCAAATAAAGCCATAAAATGAAGAAATTGAGGAATTGGATCTAGTGCGTCCAGGGGAGTCACCGCGGCCAATTTTTGTCAGCAAAGGCTTGTTACAAGGTGTTAAAAGTCTTCTCATTGATTTGTTGAGAGAATATAGGGACGTATTTGCTTGGGCATATGATGAGATGCCAGGTTTAGATCCTAGTCTTGTAGTGCACAGACTAAATATCGCCCCAGGCACGACTCTTATTAAGCAAGGACGACTCTTATTAAGCAAGGACAACGAGTTTTCCGTCCTGAGGTTAAGGTTCAAATCAAACACGAAATTGAGAAGTTGTTTCATGCGGGCTTTATCAAACCAATCGAGCACCTTACTTGGCTCGCAAATGTCGTACCTGTTAGAAAAAAGAATGGCCAAATAAGGGTTTGCGTAGATTTTAGAGATTTGAAAAAGGCTTGTCCTAAAGATGATTTCCCTTTACCAAATATAGACACCTTAGTGGATGTCACGGTAGGACATGAATTATTTTCATTCATGGATGGTTTCAGCGGATATAATCAAATCAAGATGGCAATTGGAGACACTGAGCGTACTGCCTTTCGAACGCCTGTTGGGAATTTCTATTATACTGTCATGCCCTTTGGACTCAAGAATGCTGGTGCTACTTATCAAAGGGCAATGACGGCCATTTTTCACGATATGATGCATGATTTCATGGAGGATTACGTGGACGACATAGTCGTGAAATCAAAACATGCACCAGACCACTTGGTCCATCTTCGGAAGGTTTTTGAACGATGTCGATTGTATAAGCTTCGCATGAATCCTTTGAAATGTGTCTTTGGAGTTGCTTCGGGAAAATTCCTTGGATTCGTGGTCCATAGGAAGGGAATTGATGTTGATCCTGCAAAAATACAAGCTATATTGTCTATGCCCTCGCCAACTACTTTGAAAGAGTTGAAAACTTTCATGGGGAAAGTTTCATATATTAGGAGATTCATGCCTGCACTTGCAGAGATTTCGCATCCCTTACATCAACTTATGAAGAAAGGAATTGCATTTGAATGGAAACAAGTCCATGAAGATGCGATTCAAAGAATTAAGGGAATTCTCACTTCTTCTCATACCATGACTATGCCTGTGAAGCAAGTACCGATGATATTATATCTCACTTCTACCAGCAGATCAATCGGAGCTTTACTTGCACAAGAAATAGACGGCCAAGAACGCCCGGTCTATTATTTGAGTCGCTCACTTCAAGGAAGTGAGGTCAAATACCCAGCTTGCGAGAAGCATTGTCTCGCGCTGGTGTTTGCAACTCAAAAATTACGTCACTACTTTCTGGCACATAAGGTTAACCTTGTCACACGGTCAGATCCTATCAAGTATTTATTGTCACGACCAGCGTTGTCTGGGCGTATTGCAAAATGGTTGTTGCTTCTTGGAGAGTTCGACATTACAATACAGACTCCTAAAGCTGTTAAGTCACAGGCCTTAGCTGATCTCTTGGCTCATTTTCCGAACGAAAGTGAAGATGTGATCACAGATACTATACCAGCAGAATTTCACGAGGACTCACTCATGATCGAAACAGAAGGAGAATGGTCACTTCAATTTGATGGTTCATCAGGAAGTCAAGGTGGGGAGCAGGAGTTGTATTAACATCACCTAATGGCCAAGAAATACCTTTGGCATTTAAGCTTGACTTTCATTGCACTAATAACGAAGCCGAGTATGAGGCATTGTTACTCGGGATCGTCTTTGCCTTGGAAGCTGGAGCAAACCACTTGTGTATTCGTGGCGATTCGAATTTGATCATTAAGCAGACCAATGGTGAATATGCCCTCAAGGAGCCATCACTTGCGCCTTATAGGGCTGCAGTGCAAGCTTTAATTGGGAAGTTTGAAGTCGTAAGGTATGAACATACCAAACGATCTACGAACCGTTACGCAGATGCATTGGCAACATTGGCATCTAAGATTCCAATGCATGCTTCAGATGAAAGCCTAGATGTCAAAGTTATCAAGAAAACTATTCCTTGCACAACCTTGCAATTGTTGGAGGAAGACGATGAAACAGGAGATGATTGGCGTGTTGGTATCAAGAATCAATTAGCGCAACCCAATGCAGCCTCCATCGTAACCTTGAAGAATTTTATTCGTATCAATGGTGCTTTGTACTTTAAAGGACCGGAGGGCGTTCTATCGCGATGCATTTGCGCGAAACAGGCTCGATTAAAATTAGACAAGTATCATAAGATCTGGTGTGGGGAAGAAGGACCTCCTTTGTATCGTCGCATTCAACGTGCAGGGTATTACTGGCCCTCAATGGCTAAGGATGCATCTCAGGTACAAATGCATTGTCCTAAATGCTCTGAGTTACCAGATGCAAAAGAATGTAATTTTGTCGCAAGTGCTGGAGATTGGCGTCGTCCGTATATTGACTATTTGAAGAATAACGTGCTACCGACTAATAGTACGGATGCCAAATTAGTAAAAAGGAAGGCACGCAAGTACCTAATGCATGAGGATGAGTTGTATAGAGTCTCATTCATGGGAAAGCCTCTCAGATGCATTACATCTCCTGAAACAGAAGAGATATTAACCGAGGTACATGCTGGAGAATGGTGAGCACCAAGGCGCAAGGAAGTTGTATTATCAACTACTAGACATGGGGTACTATTGGCCAACCATGGAATCAGATAGTTCCAATTTTGTTAAGCGGTGCGTTCCTTGCCAAGAACATGGAGATGTGATTCATGCTCCTGCAGTTGCACTTCACAGCTTAACAACACCATGGCCTTTCCACACTTGGGCGTTTGATCTAATCGGTCCTATTCACCCGCCATCTAGAGGTTGTATTTGGATCCTAGCTGGAACTGAATGTTTTACTAAGTGGGTAGAAGCCATTCCTTTAAAAAAGGCGACAGGACCGGTAGTTGCAAGCTTCATTAAGGAGAACATTATATGCCGATTGGGATTCCAAAGCATCCTTTCAGATAATGGCACTCCTTTCATCAATTCACATGTTCGACAACTGTTGGAATCATATGGTATTGATCATGTAAAGTCAACCCCTTATTACCCTAAGGGCAACGGCCAAGCGGAAGCTACGAACAAGACTCTTTTAAAAGTTCTGAGTCGTATGGTACACGATAACCATAAAGAATGGCACGATAAACTATCCTAGCACTTTGGGCTTACAGGACTTCAAAGCGGCGACCAACACAAGCAACACCTTTTTCGTTAGTATATGGTGCCGAAGCAGTCGTGCCTATAGAGGTTCTGATCCCTTCAGCACGATTAGCGATCAATGCTGAGCTTGAGCCAGATGCTTTACGCATAATAGACTTGGAAGCCTTAGATGAAAGACGAGATATGGCCAAAAACAACTTGATCAACTACCAACACAAGCTTGGTATGGCCTACGATCGGTTGGTGAAGAAAAGGTCATTTCAAGTGGGTGATGTTGTACTTCGTGCAGCCGAGCATGTGCGCCGAAGTATACCTGCGCCAAAGTTCACGCCAAAATGGGAAGGTCCCTTCATTATACATGAAGTCCATGATAGCGGGTATTGCAAGCTCCTCAATCCAAAGACTGATGCTATTACAGCTCCTATAAACTTTCAATATGTAAAGAAGTTTCACATGTAATAGCATGATCAGTGATGATGATGACTTGAATAATATGGGCTTGCTTTCACATGATTCTTTCACCAATCAATTTCATTATACATTATATTTATATGTTGCTGCTGCTTGGTAAGAGACTTGTCTCCTATGCGCGCACATTCGTCCATTCATTCATGCGGCTTGTAATTGTTCAAATTTACTAAGCGCGTGGCATAATACATGCATATGAATTTTTTTTTCCTAAGTATGTTATGTTAACCATCACATTTGATGGAATGGTCAAGTAGTGGGTAATACCCCCTTGAGAATTCTTGTGAAATCAAGAAGCCTTTGCTCGCGAAAGAAATAATAATTTAAACGCGCAAAGTCATAACATATAATGTGCCGCTACATGAATCTTACATTCTGTAAAGCGCACGAGTTCATCGTACTATGATACGATACCAAGTGAAGGGAACAAAACTAAGAGAAAGTAGCACCATGTGAAATATTGTGCATGAAACATGAAACAAAACAAAGACAAAGTTCATGAAGTTACATAACTTAACGCAATCCTTAAAAAAAAAAAGGGTATCATGACCAATGCAATAATCTATTCTGCTATAGAAGCAGTATCAAGACCCTCAAGAGAATTCTCCAATTCGAGTTGTGTCGCCTCAAGTTCAGCCTTGAGCCTCTCGTAACGTTGGATTAATGGTCGATGGTGCAATACCTTTTGTGCCTTGCTAGCAACACTCTCCAAGCTATCAATTTTAAACCCCAAGGCACGAGCACTATTAAAAGCTTGTACCAATAACTCCAAGTCAGCTGAAGAAAATGAATTCCATGGTCTACCTAGCAGCATACAAGCCCGACCTAACATCACAACCATAGCATTTGTGACTTCGGAACCAGGACAAATTGATCCTGCCCAAAAATCCCCATCACGTGCATGCAACCTCTTTAATGACTCCAAGTAAATAGGGGGGACCAGGAATTCATAAAACGAAACACTCTCCCCGAAGTTATCATATGCGGGTGCGTGTTCTCCCTCCAACTTGCTCTGGTATTTCATTATTTGGAAGAGCAAGAGTAGTATCCTGATGTGCCGGGGGTTCGGAGGCATTATTACAAGGGACATCATCAATTCCCTCACCGTGAATCTCTGCAGCCAACGCTTCTGCATATGCATTAATATCCTCCTCCTGTATGCTTTCATTTCCATGATCGCTTCTGTCGCTTCCAAAGTCGTCAGAAGCTTGCTCCTCACCGGCCATGTCCTCATCATCATCATCATCAATCACTACAGCAGATGTATTATCACCTCTTGCTTGCAATACCTTCCCAACACCATATCGATTGGGATAAGGGTGAGTGTTCGGCGAAGAAGACTTAGATGAAGCAAATATTCCAGAAGTGCTGGCGTTTCCATCGCCAGAAATATTTTTGTTAACCTCACTTTGGCTTGTGACTTGGCTTGTCCTCAACTCGTCCTGAAAAGGAAAGAAGGAGTGAAACCATGGTTAATGACATATCAATAGTATGTAAAGAAACGATAATATAGTTAGTCACTACTCATATGTGCATGTATAGACAGCTTAAGTAACAAGATTTAATACCTCACAAAGGCGAGGACGCTTGATTTGACTGATGATTGATGCAGGAGGCATGGTCCGCCCAATCACCGCTTTTCCTGAAGTGTTATTCTTGTCATCTTTCGGAAGTTGAAAGTGGAACTCATGCTTATAAATGACCGACTCTGGCAAACTGTCATCTATAGCTGAAAGAGTATATTTCTTGAATGCCTCAAGACACCCTGTCCAATACGTTAACCATCCACTTGATGCAACACCGGAGCGATTGATAGATGGAAAAAACATCTGTCTGACAGAACAATAGAGCTCATGGCGTTTCTCAAGACTAATTGCCTCACACATCTATTAAAATCTGTGTCGATAGCCACAATAGAAGGCACACCTTGATCAAACCCAAACTGACGTGCAACCCGATGAGGTGAGTACAACATTACTCTATGCTCCAAGAATTCAGTAGAAGAATCACACCAATCGTGAAGCGCAGGCAAACCTCGAGGTGTACACCAGAGAACATATACTACTTCAGCTTCAGAAAGCTGCTCACCACATTCCATCAGATTCACTAAGGTCTTGGAACCCGAAGGGTAATATGTTGTGCACCACTCATATCCCTCCAATTCCTTTGTATAAGGGCGAAAGTCGACCTCATGAGCATCATCTATAATATCAAGTAATGAACCCAAAGGCTTTCTATCAACCCAAGCCCAAGCTCGAGGTTCAGGAGGATCAGGTTTTGCAACAGGTACACCTGGATATCTTTTGTAATGTTCGCTGAAAAACAAGTGTAGAAATCCCAAATCTACATTTGATACGATGATATATCGCCCCTTTGATCGAACTGAAGTCTCACTGTAAAGGTCCAAGCGCCGATATAAAGACCCTAAATAAAAAGGCGCCAAGGCAACTCGTTCTCCACGAGCAAGACGAATGCCAAGTTAAAAAGTCGCGGACTGACACCTTTTCCTGGCCCGCCGGGAAACACGTACATGGATAACCAACAAGCGATGAAAGCTTCTAACTCATGCCTGAAATGAATTGTAAGTATGAGTAAGTAGATTGAAGTGATGACAATCAAGCATAAATAAACAAAGCAAGGAATGCATACTTACTCGCATCCATACCGGGGGCCTTCGGATCGAGTCCTTTCGTGCTCAAAAAAATGTCTTATCCACGCACAAAATGATGCTTGTCTACGACTGTCTCTGCTTCTTGTCTATCAGCTTCTAGTACTTCCACCAATTTTTCATCCTCTTCTGAAATCTCAGCTGTGACAATATCAGTTGACCCAGAACTAGGGAAACTTAGCAGTGTGCACACATCTTCTAAGGTTGGAGTAATCTCACCCCATGATGTCACAAAAGTATGTGTACATGTACTCCAACGTGCCAATACAGCTCGCCATGCTTCAACACTTTGAGAACGGATAACCATTTTAGAAGAAATCCATATAGCAAAATTGATCCCTGCACTTTCTAAACGAGACCTATAATGAGAATTCTTTACAATGTAATATACCCATGACTGCCACCCTTGCAATATCTGTTTTGGGTAACTAAACACTGTCTCTGAAAGGGGAAGCTCCTTTCTTTCATTTCTGAAACGTAAAATGGAATTCTCATCTATGTTCTTCCTATCACTTACTCGGGGCTCTGGTTGGATGAAATGAAATTCACCATCTTTGGGAGGATGAGCACACAAATCCCTCTTTTTGATATCTTTCCAAAAAAATCATTTCGAATTGTAGCATCAAGCCATTTACTACGTGGCAAGGGAACTTTTGGCACATGACCTGAATTCGCCAATATTTCATTACTTTTGTCTGTATGGTTGCCACTGCGAAATCGACTCTTTCTATTTTCCTTCACCATCCTCAAGATGTTTATTTTATGCGCACCTACATGATAAAGGAGTTATATGCACATACAAGATCGAAAGAGACGCTATTCGTGAACTCAAATATGCGGCATGAGACATATGCAACAAGTGTATTAGCTACCACAGTATCTCATTCATTCACCAAATGATTAGGTGCCCAAGATGAGTAAGAATCCCCTCTTATAGTGGTGCGGTTCCAAGATCGTCGCATGGGCAAGTGAGACACAAATAACCGAGGAGAGCCTCTCTCATGGCGGTGCGGTGCCAAGATCATCATGTGAGGAATGGAACACGGACGCAATGTGCGGTTCCAAGATTGTCACATGAGGTTTGGGACACGCACGGCTGAGAGTGTCATCGTACAGTGCATGGTCTCAAGATTGCCATTTATGCGGTCGGAACACGGACAACAAAGAGCTCTGTCTTAAAAATCACGAGGCACCGTGGTCATTAGATGAATGAATGGAACACATGGTGAATGTGAATGATGGAATTGAGTATTCTTTTCGAATGTGTTCAGAAATCATTAACGATTGGTGGCACTAATATGACATTGAATAGGCAGTTTATAAAGCGAAAAACCATACTTGTAAAAATGAAGTCAAGCGGATGCACGGTGAAGATCCAACACTTCAATTTAGAGCCCTGCATGCAAGAAAATGAGATGAGTTGGTTTAACAAACAAGAAAGGTTTGGCTCATGCAAAATTTTACACACATTCTTTGACAAGTGCTAAACCCACTTATGTTAGTTCTACAAGACAAGGCATTAAATGGACAGAAAGGCATGAAGCACATATACAATTTCCCAATGCAATAGCCAAATGCCTAGGAATAGTCTATGCACAAGCAAGCCAAGCCTACACAAACTTAAAGGAGACACAACACATAAGCACAACATATAATGGAGGTCAAGGCCTAAAGTCTATTTTTGGGACTTGAGAGACTTTCTCATATGCTGACTATACTTGATGTATACAACTTTATTGAAAACAAAGCTTGTGGAGAGGTGGATTGGTATAGCATTTTAAGTGATGAAACAATCAAGAAACAGTACTGAAAGCTAGCTCTTTTGTTGCATCCTAATCAAAACAAGTATCTTGGAGCTGATGGTGCATTTAAGAGATTAGCTTATAACAACAAGAGGAATTCGAGTTTCTCAGCAAAAAGTTTAGATTCCCAATTCTAACCCAACAACGCCATCTTAGTAAAGAAAAAGATCACTGCCTCCACATGTTTTCAGACAATCATACTCACCTTCCAGCCAGATGGGCAAGAATCTGTAACACCATGGTCAAAACATCAGTGATGCTCCTAGCTGGATGGAGGATGATTCTCTCAAAGTAGATAGCCCTATTAAGAGAAGAAAGATTGATGATTATTTTAGTTACAGAAGTGAAGTGACATAGCAAATCAAAGTGTACTTGGAAATGTTACTGGAAAAAACGTTCATGGATTAAAAAAAATGGCTATTGTAAAATACTATGCCTGGACTTCTTAGTGTTCAACAGCACTCGACCCGGATTCCTTACTTTCAAATTCCAACAGCAACAAGATTCGTCTTCAAATTCAAGCTGCAACTGAAAGTAAACGGTATTGTAAGGGGAATATAGATATATTGAGTAACAAGGACCAAACAACAAGACAAGCAAAACAAAAAAAATATTGAAGGCCCTGATAGCACGGCTTTATGCATACTTGCTGCTGCTCGGAAAATTGAAGGCCTGGATGCCACTTGCAACAAATGTGGGTTCGTTGATGGTCTATTAGCAATCATTGTTGATCATGGACTCCGTACAGAGAGTATAGAGGAGACACGTATTGTGCATCAGAGAGTTTCTGAAATGGATGTGAGATTGCTCGATGTGAGTGGACAAATGGGATCTCCGTTCGTGGGCAATCTGATTGAATAAAATGAAGATGAAAGCAGAAAAAAAAAATATATGAAGATGAAACAGAGAGAAGACAGACAAGGAAAAAGAAGGGCAATGAGGAAGATGTGTTTATAGAGATGTATATATATATAAACAGAACGTGAGCAAATGAGGCAAGGAAGCAAAAAGATATCTTGTGTGCTGGAATAAATGGGGCAATATATTGTACTAGGGCAATTAAATGGTGACATCTGGCATTACACAGCAGCAGTAGAACGAAAATTTGCAGGTTTGCAGGTTGCACCATCCACATAGCCAATTGTGTCTATCCCAATAAAAAAAAAAAAAAAATACTGTACCCAGCTGGCATTACACAGCAGCAGCATATGTTCTTATGGCTCAACAACAGGCTTTACCACAGAAGGTTGCCCTATTAATGCAATCATCACAGCAAGGTAAACAAGAGATATTTGGGCTTTTATCTGGTAAGGAACAAGAAATTCGCATGCTGGCATGCAATGGCAGAGTGTAGGTGAATACAATAGTGTCGATGGCAGTTTCGTGATTTTGAGATGGCAGTTTCGTGATTTTGGGGAGTTTTGAATTTTTACCGAGCGAGACCATATTCTGAAGGGAAACGGCCCAACGAGCAATATCATCAGCTTTGCTCATGACCCAAGCCGGTTTTTGGCAAATTCCTTCGTTTAGGCCTTTAAAACCGCGTTTTTACTATTTTTAGTAACTTTTCTTCATGTCATATCTTTTCATAGGATAATTCTTTTTATATGCCGTCTGTGGCATTAATCTCGTCCGCTCATCTATTTTTGCTCTAGGTATTATTTAGATAAGTTTCCTTTTTTAGTAAAAAAAAAAAAAAAAACGCATGTGACGCATGGATTTCTTGCACAATTCAACCATATAAGGTTGAATGGTTGCTTTCATTGATATTACAAGAATGCCAGAAGCCAAAGCCAACTCAAGTTCAGTATAAATCCCAGCGGATGCAAAGTCGCTCTTATAAGATATCAAAAGCTTGGTTGACTCTCTAGGTGCAAGTGCCAATACTGCATAGTTTGGCATCAAAAAGCTTTTCAACCCACAGTCCATGGTTGGATGAGAAAAATCTTTCCCTTATCAGATATCATGGGCAAGCATGAGAAACCTGCTGCGTCAAAATGTGTACAATACTCTATAACATTGCTGGGATCATCTTTAAAACAGGAAACTGTTTTGTATGGTGATGGTATTGAGTCATTGGATACAGAAGCTGTTCAAAAGACCGCTGGTTTTGATAAAAGAATTGTATCACCTGTTTCCCGCAAGGATGCAATCGAAGTCCTGCATAAAGCTCCAATCCTTTCTGATTTGTTCTCATGGTCACACTGGGAGATATTTACTCCTTCACTAGGTCATTTGATTGAATTTTTGTTGATGAAGTTAATTCAGAAGAGTTGCTGTGTCTCATTACTGTGGATGGGACAGTGATAAGGCTTGATCATTCTGCAACTTCTGATTCTTTCTTGGAAGCTGCTCTTAAAGGTTCTCCTTTCCTTACTGCAATGAAGCTTCTGTCTTTTTGTTCATTAGTGGGGGATGAAACATGTTCCTCTGTCTTTGTTGAAATGCCATGCCTGTTGTGCATTTGAAGCCATGACAACGAACTACAATCGATATTCTGTCTTGCATGGGGATGGGAAGGAGTTCATGAATAAATTGCAGAGTCAGGTTTCTGGCAGTGTAAATTGTGAATTAGCTGATAAGATTGGCACAGATCAGAGCTTGCCTTCACCAGCATGGTTTTTCATTGATTGTCTTGGTTACATACCTTTAGAGTTTCATGCCTTTTTTGCTGATATATTACTCTGTGGGTTGCGATCTGTTGTGAAGAATGCACCTACAATCATTCTAAAAGAATGTAATAAATTAGAGGAGCGGATGTTGCTTCATGGAGTCGGTCTTGCGCTTGGTATAGTAGAGTGGATTGATGATTACTATAGTGTCATTTTTGCTGTGGAAAGCTACTCTGTAGAAGGTAGTCAACCATGTAAAAAGGTAACTGAGATAGAAAATAGGACATGCTTGGGTATAGAGAAGATGCATCAGGATTGCTATCTCTTCAGTAAGGTTCTCCGGTTACTTTGAGTTTGGGCATGAGCTTGCCAGCTTAAGCAAAAGAATCCATTGCCTGAAGCTGTTCGATTAATATTAAGATTTTGAAGAAGAAAGCAAGAATCGATGGTAGTATGATGCATCCGTCGACTTGGTGATACTTAGTCAATTATAAAGTTGAGACCAACAAGCTAAGTATGATCGAAGTATGATTGAAGATTTCATAAAACACAAGTAAAATCAACTCGCCAAGAAGGATCATTTATATGGAATAGAAGCGAAAGATGAATTCATATACAAAGGAAAACATGCTGATACACTATTGTTTCAATGATGGTATAATTTCAATATGAAGACGGTATGCTCATCAGATGATACTACAGGAATATCTCTCAAGAGAATTCAGTTATTTGACAATATTGCCCCAGACTTTTGCATTGCAAGCTATCGAGAAACTGATACACCAAGCAGCGGTGCAGCTAAGTTATAGCGCACATGCGCTGGATGAGACTTCTGTCATTCGAAAGGGCTTGAAATAATGCCCAAACCCCTCCGATGAAACCCGAAGGACTTTGGTCAAGGGGCAAAATGTAGATGTACAAATCTGATTACAAAGGCCTTGAGCCTAATTATTATTTGGATTTAACTCTTTCGGCTAATGTGACAGGGCTTAAAGAGTTAGGCCCAATCCAATTGGGATGATCATGGGAGTTTTGGCATGGAAGGCTTGGAATAGGGCCTGTTGGAATTAGCCTGCCCAATTCCAACCTTTCTCAAATTGGCTCACACACATTGCTATGAAGGCCTCAATGGGCCTGGGTCTATAAGGGAGCCCACAACCATATCCATAATGAGAGGGACTCATCTTAGACGTTGGTCGTCTATCGCATCCGACGGACGACATCGACAGCTGGATTCTCTATAAATACCTTAGTCCTTACCTCATTTGGAGAAGGTGAAATCTTGGACGAACGCCATCGTGCTGCCGGATTTCCGTCTTGGTGAATCAAACATTTAATTTACTCAAGAACATACACGAACACATAGTACTCAGTGAGGTTGATGCTATTTAGCTCCCTTACCTGTCACACGTGTGTTAGAGCCTATTGAGATTGCCTACTCCTCCTCCCTACGCGATTCTCTCTTGATCATCCTATCACGTGTTGTTTCCCTAGGTCACGCGTAGCGCGATAGTCACGACACGCACGTGATCGTTGCATCCGGATTCATACCCACACAGGGTGAGCGGATGTAAGGTGGGTACAGTAAAAAGCATTATCCGTACCTTACCCTATAAGGTATAGGGTATTGAATTTTGTATCCAGAACCTATCTTGTGGCTTCTTGTACCCACCCTGTACCTTATAAAATCCCTGTATCCTATTGAACCTGTAATTTTTTTTAATAAAATCTCTATATTTTTTTCTTTCTTTTTAAAACATAAAGTTTATAGGCTTTGATATGTTTTCATGTAATATGCAATACTATCTCATTTTAATACAGTCAATATAAACAACATGCGGAAAGAAATTTAAAAAGTAGTTTGTTAATAGCACAATCTTTATAATATATAAAATCTATTCATGTGTGAAAGTTGAGACCTATCACAAATACTTGTGGAATCTATTTATGTGATATTAAACAAAATTATAAAATTTACACAAAATTCCAAAATTTAAAACTTTGGAACTACTTCTATATATTGATTGGCGTTATAATATAAACAACATCTTAGTATAATTTGGGGGTTCAAGTATGTACATACAACCATAGTTCTTTTAAAATAAAAATAATGTCATTTTAAAATAAAATAGTGCAAATCCTTTTATAATAAAACTTTATGAAATGTAGCCTACAAATTATAATCTTGAATATAAATAGTTGGAAAATAAAAATATGGAATATCATTATTTATTACATATAAATATCATTGTATAATATTTAACAGGATGGATACATGATACCCTCAAACTTATATCTTCTATAATATAATATAGTTTCCAAGGTTTTAGGATGGGTATAAGGTCTGAACATCTTTTACCCTTATCTTACCCTATGAGAGTAGGTTTCAAAAAATTGATATGCATACCCTATCCTGTTGCTCTTAATACCTACCTGGACCTACTCGATCAAGTAGGATCCAGATGGGTACCCTGTACAACATGGTTACCCGCTCACCCCTACCTGTCATATCTAAATATTAATATGGATGTGTTGTGTTTAATTAAAATATATGTAAACTTTTATATTTTTATGGAAAATGATATATTATCTCTATTTTAATATTTAACATCTTTCACAAGCACCATGTATCTTTTATTTTGGGTTAGGATTTATCCATATATAGCTAAGTCTTAATTTTCATTACCATGTGAGTATACTAAAATTAATTCCTAAATTTAGACTATTTTGCCATAAAATAATATTATAAAATAAAATATAATATAATATAGTATATATTATATAAAATGTAACGCTCCTAAAATAAAGACATTACAACTCGCCACGTGTCTTTCTCTTTATAAGAACACGTCAAGACTAAAATTCTAAACCACAAGTATACAGAATATAAAACTTCATAAACTCTCATAAAGGATACCTGTTTAAGTTATATCATAAACAATTCTTTTAAAGAAAACACTTTGTTGGCATAAACCATAACCAACATAACTAATAGTCCATAAACTCAAATAGAACTTATAACAATATCAAAGTTTATAAAAGGAAATTTGCAAAACTTCATATTATCTTCCAAATCTATCTTTAAGGTATATAATATCTTAAATGTCAGCATGATAGTCCATTCCACTAGCGTCTTCCCCCTCATCCACATAAATGTCATATCCTGATATGTCAAACATAACTGGATCCTCACCTGCTATTGAAAAAGATAAAAGAATGAGCGAAAACGCCCAATACGTCATACCACATACAAAATGCAAATGCCACACAACACACACACACACACACACACACATATATATATATATATATTCATGCAACTAATCCTAATGCAACCAACACAGTTTATTATCTTTAATTAATCAGCAAACAACACAGTTTAAAACTATGGTACTCTAGTTCCAAACCTGGATGAAATAGTCTAAATTATTCAATAATTAAAATTTCATGTGAATACAATATTAGTTATAGATATTAAGTTTGGAGCAATTTTGATTTATGAATATGAATGTGTAGAAATAGGTTTTATATATTATATTTATTAATGTTAATTATTGATGTAAGTGATTACGTGTAATGAAATTAATGTTATTGTTTCATGCATATTAATGTGAGTATAGTGTAATTAATATTTGTGTCTTTTATGAATTAACATGTATGTGTTATATTTAAAATTATCAAAACAACTTTTGTTACGCTTAAGAAATTGTTGACATATTTTTTTTTCAAAGTTAAACCTATTTTCAAGCCTAAATTAAACCCAAATGAGCTCCAAATTAAGCCAAATTTAACCCTAAGTCTTATATGCCTCAAAAGTCAAATTTAAGATAATATTGAGTCACAAATTTGATCAAATATTGCCTCTTTTGGCAGCTTTCATTTCCCATACGAATTTCCCTCTTTTTTCTTTCCTTTCTCCTTTCCTTTTCTTCAAACTATAAACCCTAAACCAAAGACCAACATCAAGCTTTTAGATTAAAAAAATCTCTCAAAGGCAAACTCTCTATATGTAAGTTAAAGCTAGTATAAACTCTTGTTTTATTTCCTTTCTTGTAATATAGGTGTAAAACCTATGGTAGGATTAGTTAATGTCTTTTGAATTGTATGGTTCTATGCATTGATGTATATGTTAGGTTATGTGTTATTGATATATGAACTTGTTTATGTAATATAGAAGTAGTGAGAGGTGTTAGGAAGAAGTGAATTTGATTTGAGTAGTTGAAGTTGAAGTGAAGAGGAGGAGAGGATTTGATGGGAATAAAGTAGTTTAATGTGTTGTTTTAATGTTCAAAGTTGCTAGAATTGATTAGTGTGGATAGAAGATAGTGTATGAAGCTAAACATGAGTTTGAACAAGGATTAAAATGTTATATGTTATAATTTGCAAAGTGCAAAACAGGGAAATTAATTCCTTTCGAATAGGTTTGTTTTTGAACGTACGCCGGCATCTAGTACTTCAATGCCGGTGTAGAGGTGGTGTTGAATGTGATCAGAACGATTTTTCTAAAACCGCTTAAAACACTGTCGGCTTTTGTAAGGAAATTGGCTACGTTTATTTTTTAAATCGTACGCCGGCTACTAGGGCTTTAACGCTGCCGGTGTAGAGGCGGTGTTGAATGCGAACAGAATCAAAATTTTTAACGTTGAGCTTAACGCTACTGGCGTAAAATTCCAACGTTGCTGGTGTTCAGTCCAATTTTGCCTGTGTAAAAAGGCCGCGTATCCCCTGAGTTTTACAAATTCAAACTTCTTCAATTGTCATTATTTACTTCATATATGATCTTCTAATGAATATAAGCTAAATAAACATGTTTTATGTATGAATTAGATGCTAAAACTATATATTAAGTTTATCGAATCTCCTTGTATAGTTAACCTAGGATTGTGAAATATATATATATATTCTACGTTCTATTATTGATTTGTCTGATATTCTTATTTCGGTTAAATATTCTTCGGTTATCCCCCCTCCAAGTGAATATAGTAATACACTGTTAGGTATAAGTACGCAATATCTTGTTTGTTGTATGCTAGGACTAGGCATTCTTGAATTGATTTAATTCAATTCGGCTTAATGCTTTGATGAACTGGATGTCTATTACACTGTTTAATCTGGTTTGAGAAACAACAAACCTATCATGATGCGATGTGAAATAGCTATGAATTTCTTAATTTACATACTAATGTGTTTTGACATGATATATATATATATATGTATATGTTGCTTGGATAATATAATTAGTAAATGTGTTAGACATGTGCTATTTTGTATGTGTATAGTATAATGAAATCAATATTATTGTATGATATATATAAATGTGTGTATAGTGTAATGAATAAGTGTGTCTTTTGCAAATTAATATGCATGTGTTATGTTTAGAATTTAATAAAATTACTTTTGAATTGCTTAAGATTAATGACAGAAATTTTTACAAAATTTAAGTCTACTTTTTAAGCCTAAATCAAACTCAAATGTATTTGAAATTAACTCAAATTAATCTTAGGTCAAATATACCCCTAAAGACATATTTTGGATGAGTATTGACTTTGTTTTAGACAAGTTTTGGACCCTTTTTGGCAGCCCTATTTCCACATACGAATTTTCCTTTCTTTTCTTTTCTTTCTTTCTTCCTTTTCCATCTCAAAATCCTAAACCCTAAACCAAGATCAATTACAAGCTTTAGGATTTAAACATCATTTCAAGCCAAGACCTAACCATGTAAGTTAAATGCAAGCTTAATCTTTTTATTTTATGTTCTATATTGTGTTTGTTTGTAAAGGTTAGATAAAAATGAATTTTATGTACTAATTGGTGTGGGATTGATTTGGTGCATTGATGGTGGTTTAAATAAGATTATATGGCTAAATGAGTTGTAGTGTATATCTTATATGAATGTTGATGTGTGAAGATGGGTGCTTGGGAAAATTGAAGGATTGAGTAGTTGAGGAGTAGATTTGAAGTGTGATTAGTGTTTTGATGATTAGAAGTAGAATTGATGTTGTTAGGATAGTATTTGGAACATATAACAAACTTTGGAAAGATTAGATTGAGTTTGGAGAAATTTTGAAGTGAATAAATTTTGTAATAAAACAGGGGAAACCAAAATCTTTTTTGTGTAGGCTTAAAATTGAACGTACGCAGGCATATGACACTTCTATGCCGCCGGCTTATAGGCGGTGTTAGAAGTGAACAGAATCAATTTTCTTAAAGCCGTTTAAACGCTGCTGGCTTTCACTAGAAAAGTCTGCCAGTGTTTATTTTTCAAAATGTACGCCAGCTACTGGGATTCCAATGCCTCCGGCTTAGGGTAGTGTGGAATAGGAACAGAACCATAATTTTTAATGCGGGCTTAAGACCGCCGGCGTAGGATCCAAGGCTGCCAGCGTACGTGGATACGCTGCCGGTGTTGGGGGTATTCACGGGCATGGACCAACCCCGTGAACCTCTCGGAAATTTTTGGAAATTTGGAGTTGCATTCTATACTGGCACAAAGCTGCCGGCGTAGAATGAAGGCTACCGGCGTATTGTTGAACGCTGCCAGTGTTGGCAGTGTTGATCTTTAGTGTATTGAACACCGGTTCAAAACTGCCGGCTTTGAAGGTTGGCGTATCCCCTGCACCTTTAAATTTCAAAACTTTCTTCAAAATTTTTTCGAAGTTTAGTATATGATCAATTAAGTATTTGTTAAGTGTTCTATGATATAATAGGATGTTTAAATGCTTTATTATGACCTTGTATTAATTTATTTGAATTTCTTTGATTAATTGTATTTTCGACTAATGAATTAGTGCTTAAACTAAGTGTGGAACTTAATATTATTTTAAACAGTGATAGATTCTCACCCAACCAACCTCATTAGTTCTCGAGCTATATCAGGTACGCAGTAACTTGCTTGTTTCTTTGCTAGGGTAGGTATCAAACCAAATTACTTTAAATTAAGAAAATTTTATTAATTGATGAGTGTTGATTATCCTTGTTTGCCGTTGAATCTGGTTCGGGAGCGGCGCCCTACTCAGATTGGGGACAGGGTACTTCCCATTAATGGATAGAATTATTTAGGAGATATGAGTATCCGAGCTACTCATATCAACCCTTTGAGCGTCGTGATGCATTACTCAGGATTCCCTAGTATTACGGGTTACGCCAGAAGGTGGAGCTGCCTAGTCTGTATGAACAGTAGGGACCACTCAGGGAGGCGGACGTAATACTAGATCCCTGTTGTCTAGAGTTTGAATACTCCCGTGTTGTTTTACTAATTGAAGATTTAGCAAGAAACAAATGATTGTTGCATAATGCATTTAGTCTAAGGATGTGTGATTCACTTTGTATTGGTATTCGTTACTTATGTACTGGGCCTTTGGCTCATGTTTTATCCATTTTAGGTGATGACTCCGATGAGTTCTATGCAAGTATGCAGTACGAAACCGACTTTGAAGATTTTCTTGATGGTTTGGAGGATTAGAGTTAACCATGGACTCAATGGAACCCTATGATTGTAATAGATTAGATGTGATTTATTTTGTTGATGATGTAACTAAAGTGTTAGTTTGGGTGTGTTTTGAAGATTTTGTTAAGGCTTGTAAGAAGCCTTTGGATGTAATATGTATATATATATGTACTTAGCTATGTAGGAATTAAGTTGTTTCCTTTGCAAAATGCATTAGTAGTGTAGTAGTATAGTTTTGTTTAAGGTTTAAAAAAAAAAAATCTACGCTTTCTATTATATTATCTACATGGAATTAGATAAACAATTTCTCAAACAATTCTTTCAGACAACCTTACATATAATCTTATAGGTTATATGTGGTTAGGGAACTGTTATCGCCTATCTTAAATGTAGGGGTGATAGCAAGTCCTTACACAATGACATGTTAATTAGGCGCTTAACCTAAGTTATGATGTAATGATTTACCATGATGCAATGGTACGTATGATGCAATAGCAAATTATTTTTTATTAAGTGGGTAGTCAATGGGGAGAATAGTATCCGAGTAATGTTTGCTTAAACGTAAGGGGAAATACCATGGTTTAGTTCAAAGTTTATGTGAACTTGTGAACTAGACTCATGTTGTGGACTGAGTTTAAGTAAGTCGGGCAACGCTTTTGAACCCTAAATGAAGCTATTTTCTTTATGGAATAGATATAAGAGATATAAGTATTCGGACTGCTTATATCAACCCCCTGAGCAGCTGTTGTTACTTAAGACCCCTAAATTCCTAAAGCGTGATCCCAGGGTTAATACCCTCTTTGTTGTTCTGTAAAGAAAACTTAATAAGATAATGAATTGATCATTGATGCATTTCATTTGATTTAAGTTTGTTTAATAAATTGTTCTTGTGTTTATCATTGCGTAGTAGGCCTTTGGTTCACTTTTTGCTGCTTTGCAGGTAATGAAGAAGAGTTATATGATGATCTGGGATATGTGTCAGATTTTGAGCAATTCATGGATGAGTGGACAAGTAGGACTCGATTACCCTTGGATTTTGGAGAAGCTTTTGTTTAAAGAAAAATTTTCTGTTTAGAAGACTTGTTAGATAAGCTTAAGTGTAATAGACCTTAAGCTTTCTTTAGATTATCTTTTGTACTAAGAAAAACTTGTAATTTTTGTAGTGTCTTTTGTTGACACTAAACTCTATACATATGATGTATATATATGTATAGATTGCTTTTATTAGCAATCTTGTTTTGTTAAAGGTTGTTTATAAAGTTTTAGTAGATCTGATCAAACAATTTTCATAAACTATTAGTTTTAGGACAACCTTACATATAATGTGAAAATGTTATATGTGGTTGGGGACTCGGTACTCTAAATCTCAGGATTTAGTAGGTCGGGTCTTTACACCGAAGTATCTCATGACTCCTGAAAAACAATCAGTATATAAAAATAGATAATTATACATATATTGGTGTTGGAGAATCATCCACACACCGTGATCTCTACCAAAAACCTAATCTACCGGAATCATTTCTATGCACGAGTCCACTCGGGATAACCTCACACATAGATCATCAGTATGCCTCGTTAGTATCACACTTTACGTGTTTTTACTAACTAAAGCCAAACATAAGCAACAAAACAAAACAATTTTATTTGTTATATAGAATTAATTAATTTGATATTCTAATCCTACACACATACAACAAAACAGATCTAAATCTACAAGCACAAACAACAGGTAAGCTCGTACCTGTATCAAATTCCAAGAATAATACTCTAAATCACCAAAATTTGTTTTTATAACACAATTCTTAATTCAATAAAACCTGATAACATGAACAGATAAAATTCAAACATATCTCATCGGATAAACTTAAATCCATTCATATTTAAAACCCAAATTTCAACATAATACTAAATCTATACCTTTTTCCTTAATCACAACACCAAAATCCTTCAATTCAACAAATCTTCTCAACCACTTCTCTAAACCTAGAATTTCATTCAACACCATATATACTAGAAATCAGTAACTACCGTTTTTTTTTTAGAAAATCATAAAGATTAAAACTTTAAAATACTTACCTAAATTCAATTCTAAATCCTTTTAACACAAAAACCAGATCTACAGATAATAAGAGTTTTCTCCAATCTCCCTTCAAACAATAAAAAAAAAAAAAAAAAACTAAGGAACTATAAAATTGTATATCTTAAAGGAAAAATAGTTATTTGATTACTTGATCTGATCCTCAATCTTTCTTAAACAACCACTCTTCAGATCTTAAAGAAAATTAGAATCGTTTCTCCAATTATCCTTCAAGACAATATATAAAACACTAGGAACTTTGATAAATCTATGAAATAGAAACAAATTTTATGATTCCATTACCCGATTTTGAATGCCGACTTCTCTTGACGACTAGGAACACTTCGGGGATGTCGCTAGGTTTAGGGTTTTGCTAGAGAAGAACAAATAAAGAATATATAAGGATTTGTGACTTTTCATCTTTTGTCATGTGTTTGCCATGTGATCAAAATATCACTAAAATTAGACTTTGTTGATAATTTTAACCTTATAATTTATATCAATGGACACTTTTATCCTTCTTATGTATTATTTACTTGTATATTAGATAAAAAAACCATATATATATATATATATATATAATAAAGTATATCCTATGGGTTCTTATATTGTGCAATGGAGTATTCCATTTTTTAGTTGGAATGTTACTGGCATAAGTCACCGTACAATAATCTAAAATATGGATAAATCTACCATATTTACATTTTCAATCTACTATATTTGGACTAACCTATTATAAACGAATCTAATATTTACACCAAAATTAATCACATCGGACTGCAAGAACCTATCACATAAAACATATCTAAGAAACATAATTACAAAAATACAAATAATTTTTTTTTACAAAATTACTATCATTATATCGTATGTTGAATAAGAATTTGCACAAGTATCGCATTTCTGACATATAATATAACAATGTATTTTGACAAACTTTTAGAAATAGTTATATCACATTACTAAGATGCGATATAGCCTGAATGTGTATTGCATATTAGTCATGTGATATATATTGAATAATTAACATGTATTTATATTCAACATGCGATATAATGATGACAATTATATAATTATTTTTATTCAAATTATATCTATATAATTATTTTAAATGATGATTAAATATCAAATAATCTGATTTTATTACATTTGGATAAATATATGCAAATAAACTTATTATATTGTACAAATCTACTGCATTTACACCAAAAATTATCACATTAGAACGAAATTTTATTTTAAATCGCTGTAAAAGACTCAAACCCGTTAATTTCCTATTTTTAGCCCTAATTAAACCCGGTGTCCATTTCCGAATTTCCAAGTCCCAGTCTAGGTCGAACCTCGGACCATCCAAACCACCACCACTACCTCCGAAACTAGGAACGAGCTTTCGCATGTTTCCTCTTTTGAGTTCGGAAGTCTTTGGAGAATTTTGAGTCCTCGCCATTCTCTCTCTTTCCCTTCTCATCCTCTTCCTTCTTCAGTCTCTTCCCACCCTCTAAATTCCACTTCCTTTTCTATCCCCCCACTTTCCATCACTTTCCCAAGGAACCCAATCAGAAAGAAAGCCTCCACCTTTCTCCGTCTAACCACGCAGAAAAGGGGGAAAAGAAAAGGTCCAATGAGACCCCATAGGAACCCGATATACGCCCTATCAACATGGGTCAGAAGACAACCTCCGAAAGTGAAAGCCTTTCTTGCTGTCGTATCGGGAATGGCTGCTTTGGTATTATTAAGATCGATCGTACATGATCACGACAATCTCTTCGTGGCCGCTGAGGCTGTTCACTCCATCGGTATCGGTGTTCTTATTTACAAGCTCATGAAAGAGAAGACATGTGCGGGTAAGTTTAGAAAAAAGGGGTATTTTTTAAATATATTTTTTATTATTTGTTTTTGTTGAAGAAAGATTGAATCTTGAGATAGGTTTTGTGCTGGTATTGTTGATTCGATGATGTTCGGGGTTCTAGGGTTTCTTGGGGTTATAGCTGATTGAAAATTGATAATTCATTTGAATTCTATTGGCTTGTTGGGTCATTTGCTTTGGTGGAAGAATGTGATTATCCTTGTGTTTGTACATAATGCGATTTGATGACACATAAACAAGGAGACTCGATAACCTGTTCCCGCTATGCAGGATTGGCGAATGATTTGATCGAAAAAATTTGACCCGATTGTCAACCTAACCCAATTGTCCCCTTTGCGGGGCTCGGAACCTGCTGATTACCTTTTGATTTCTTGGAAAGTTTAAAATCAAAGTTGTGTTTAGATTCTTTTATGTATATATGCTAAGGAAGAGTCCTCTTTGATGTTTCCAAGGTGGGATGTCTATGCTATATAGTAGTTTTAAATGGTTAGGTTATAGAATGTTACTTGATCTTTGTGATGAAGGGAAGGAATAAAAAGATTGATGCTTAATGGTGGGAACATGTTATTTAAGATCTTTGACTACCGAATGTACTTCGTTGTAATGCTATTAGATGATATTGAATTGGATATAATGTTCTAGAAGGCTTAAATTGTGGAGTAGTGTTTTTTTAAAATATCAGCCTTTGTGTTTGGATCCTTATAAGAATATATGCTAAGAAAAATTCTATTTAGATGTTTTATTTTGGTGGGATGTCTATGTGATGTAGTTGTTTTGTGTGGATGGGTTGTAGATGGTTGCTTGATCTGATCTTTGTGGTGAGGGGAATAAATTTAAACGATTGATGCTTTATGGTGGGAACATGTTTTTCAAGATCTTCGATGCCAAATGTACTTCCTTGTAATGGTAGTAGATGATATTAAATTGGATTTCATGTTCAAGAGGGCTTAAGTTGAGGATTAGTTTTTCGATAAAACTGCAAGCCAGTTCTAGTTTTGGGCATGGGCATGGGCATGGGCATGGGCATGGGCATGATTGTCATGTACATCTTAGCTTAGTCAGTTCTTAGGATAGCCATGTGATAAAGAAGGAAGTAGTGATGGAGATGTCTTTTACCAGTCTCAGAATGATCTTACTGAGCTCTTAAAGTTTTGGGCATGTATTCTTTTGTGAAAATGGCAGCATATAGGTTTTATTAATTGAGCCATTAGTTCGATGGACTTATTCTCTGAGGATTTGGGTTCTTTAGTACAAAGTTAGTTTTTCTACTTCATGTCATTTCAAGAATTTATTTCTGCCGTGTTTTCCAGATTTGTGTGTCATCTATTCTTGCTGAGATGTGACAAAATCCTTTTAACCAACTTTTTATTTGTTCTCTAGGAATCTCTCTCAAAACACAGGAACTAACAGCTATGTTCTTAGCTGTTAGACTGTACTGCAGCTTTGTGATGGAATATGATATACACACCCTACTTGATTTATCTACACTAGCAGCAACTTTGTGGGTTATTTATATGATACGCTTCAACTTAAGGTCTAGTTATATGGAAGACAAGGACAACTTTGCAATATACTATGTGGTAAGCATCATGTTCATGTTATAATATTTATCAATTTCTAAGTTCATTTAGAATTTCTGTATTTCTCTTACCTGTACAGATATATGTTAATTTACAATGCCAAGTTCCATCCACTTTTAGGGTGGGAAATCCTGCATTGTGCTGATATCATAAATGATTTATTATTTTTCAAGATAGATGCAAGTTCTTGTTTATGATTCGGTTGTATGAGGAGCTTTTTTTGTAATGATATGAAGGCTTGGATTTTTTCCTGAGTTCTCAAATTAGAGTGCATGTCTCCAGGGTGAAGTTTTTTATTGTTTTTAGATTAATGTTGATATTATAAAAAGGAACTCCATACTGCGGTCAAATTTCATGAAAATGTTTGCTAAAATTGGGAGAGGAATTGGCATTGTATATGCTTTTCTCTTTTTGGTCAATAATCATCCAGTGATTCTTTATGGCATTACCTTTTCTTTTAGGTTAAAAAAGTTCATTTTTTGACTGTACAAGTCATTTTTAAAATATTAGATGTTTCAAATTACTATTATTATTATTATCATCATGATCATCTTTTAGTTATTTATCATATGATTTCAAAAATAGTAAATTACAGTTGTTTAATGGATATACAGGTGATACCCTGTGCTGTTTTGGCATTACTTATTCACCCATCAACATCAATCATCTAGTGAACAGGATATCATGGGCATTTGCTGTGTATCTAGAAGCTGTTTCAGTGTTACCGCAGCTGAGGGTTATGCAGAATACTAAGGTTAGGAGAATCCTTCTTTCTGTCCATTATCACCAGTCTTAAGAAAATACCATGATATGACTGCTTCTTTGTTCACTTTACAGATTGTTGAACCCTTTACAGCACATTATGTATTTGCATTGGGAGTGGCAAGATTCTTGGCTTGTGCCCATTGGGTTCTTCAGGTTTGATTTTTAATTTTTTAAAAATAAATTCAATGTCTTTACCATATTCATTTTAAACATCGGCTGAAAGCAACCATCTTATGGCTGTCCAAGATGTTGTTACCGGCATGTGAGTGAGCTGTGAGTTAAGTGGTCATTGTGTACCTCTGTTGGCTTTGTATATATTATTATACTTGTTTT